>JAIPRN010000131.1:0-124784 GCA_025469175.1 Geopemphigus sp. TES_GeoC_2020
GCAGTTATGAAATTGAGTGTGGAAGGAAGAAGAGGAAGAGGAAGACCAAAGAAGAAGTGGCTAAACACGATTGAGGAGGATATGGGAATTGCTGGTGTGTGCGTCGAGGATGTAGGAGATCGGGGCAAGTGGAGGTTTAAGACTAAGGTGGCCGACCCCAAATAGATGGGAATAAGGCGAGGACAATGATGATGATGATATATTCGTTAAGACTCTATAATTGAAATCGTAAGTTGCCATTTAAAAACTAAAAGTTCATAGAGCTTTAACAAACAAGAAATGGTTATAAAAGTATCAAAACAATGAAAAAATATGATACGCGAATTACAAACAACTTTTTAAAAACAAATTTACACAAATTATTTATATTTCCAGAGATTTAGTTCAAACAATAATAAAAAGTTCATAAAACGATACACGCTGTTTTTTTATTTTATTTTTATTCGATACAATATAGCTGAAAACACAATTTTGTACGTTAGTTCAGTAACTAAGATTATTCATATTTGAGATGAATTCGTTGAAAATATTTTTGATAACTGTTCCATGAAATAAACAAAGGTTATCATTATAGATTCAGAGAAAGAGAGAAATTGTTTTTATAATAATGTATATTTTAATGTGTTCGTGCTTGTAATTTTTGATAGCAGAATTCCTCCAATATGTTTGTACAAGATATTCAGTCGATCGGAAATTGAATAAATATGACACTTAACGTTTACAAAAATTTCCGGCAATTTCTTTTATATTCGAAACTAAAACGAATCACGGTATTAAAGCCGATAGTTTAATTTGTATTTTATTTTCAGTTTCCGTCATTTTTGTTTAGATACGAAAGTCTATGTAAGTATCGCGTACCGTACTTATTTAAAAACAATGTCGCGACTGCCGATAGGCATACCGGGAAATTGAGATCGTTCTAGGAAGGACGATCTTGTTTATATTTAATACCGAAGTATCCGCCAAAGCTCTCCCATTTGATTGATTTACTATAAAAATACAAAATATGTTTGCCTACGTATAATTAAAACAGGGCGCGTACGTATTAAAAAATATTTAAAATAATAATAAGTTTCCACGTACGTGAAGTTGGCTCCCCGACTTTTGTTTTTTACATTACGGGTTTTCTGATGATTTACGAATTCGAAATCTAAATTTACAATTATTTACAATTTGTCCGGAGTCGATCGGAAAAGTTGGGAGGCTAACTTCACGTTATGTTTCCTATACTGAAATTTGACATTGTTTTGACGTTGAAACAATCGCGTGGATAATATTTTCATATTTATAGTTTCGTTTATACACTCATCGGCCATGCTCGTTTTAAATCCTACGGTAATAAAAATTATCACGGCTTTTGAAAAACGGATAAGACGCCTACCTAAATAATTCACTCATTTATAAGCGTGGCATGGATTTCCAAGTAAAGATAACAGAGTGTCGACCAACGCAAACTTATGGAAGCGAGAAACGTCTACGAATCTTTATACGAAAAATCCAAATACGATTTCTTTCACGCTTATCCGTCCTAATAAACGTGAATAAATTACGTAAAATTTAGCCGTAACAAAATGGCGCCAATAGAGAAAGATTATCGACAGTTAACGGTAACGTAAGATTATTATTATTATTATTAATAAAATAAGAAAATATACGTCGGAAAAAGTAAAAGCTACGGTCGTAATTTAGAAACGAGGATGTCGATAAAATTTAGCAAACCGAGAAATATATTTCAGTCGCTGCAAATTTATTATTTATAGAATATTATAATTTATAACAAACTCGCGCATAATATTAGTATAATAATATACGCTACCCTTTTATCAATATTATTGCTCCTCGCGTGCTTTGGATAACCTGCCGTACTGATTCGCTATGCGCCGTTGTACGTGTACTAGAATTGTCTATCCGGAACGCCGTTCTATATTCGCCGACGTCTCGAATGATTTCTAATAATTTGTTTGTTATTTTGCGTTTTCGGAAAATAACAGAAATCCCCGAAATCACCATTATACAATAAACGATGGATTCAAAAAACGATATATGATCTTGTATATATTTCACGCGTGTAGTGTATTAGCGGACGAGTTAATTCGTCGCGAGGTTCCAACCTATTTTTTCGTTTCCCAGTGTTGGAATATTATTGTTCTGTCGTTTATTACTGTAAAATAATATCGTACGGGTAAATAATTCGTCGGTTCAGGTGTTCAAGTAAGCGCTTTTTCATAATAACGTTTTTGACGATTAGTTTTTAATAAAAACGATTTAAACGAGTTTGAAAATATTTTCGAGTACTTTAGTGTAATATTCTTAGCATTTTAATTATTTATTTATTATTTAAATATTTACACGATCTATTATAAGATGATAACCTATAGAGGTTTTATTTTTATTTTTGTGGAACACCTAACGTATTTTGATTGTTTCTTTATACGTAAATAATTATTTTGGTTACTATGCGTTTTTTTGGAAATCCGTAAATGTTTAGTTATTGATAAGTTGAGTTCCGCGATCAGTATTTGTCGGTAATTCTTACTATTGTTTTTGTTATAGCAATTTGAAAATGGTAAACTTTTTAAAATAAAAATTGATATTTGTTTAAAAGTTTTATTACTCTTTTTTTAATGAATAAATTATATAAAATGATATAAATATGACTATAATATTGACTATGACTTGTATAAAAATCGAATAGTTAAAATATATTTTATTACGTCGTTAAATATTTGTTATTTGTCCGCACATTATAATTATGAGTATTTGAGAATACGTTGAAATAATATTTACTACCGCTATAATAAATTCACTAATTTTATTAAAAACCAAACGATAAATTTTGATTTAATTTTAAGAATTGATGTCGTTATATTTGCTTTGAACAACTTGTGTGATAAATTAAACTAAATATTTATATAATTGTATACCGTGATATTGAAATAAATTAATGTCCAAATGATAAAACATTTTTTTAGAGAAACGAATAGGTCTTTGAAATTCCTTCCTTACAATATACAGTTTTATTTTTATATCGAATAATTTACACGTTTACAAATATGTTTTTATTTAAAAAGAAATCATCCTATTATTCATATCGCGTAAAATTAATATTTTAATAAATACGTTAAATAGAGTCGGATGACATTAACTTATGACGAATATAAAATTTTGAAATTTAATTAATTACGTACACTATTTACTTACCTATGAAGTTTCGTGAAAAAAGAATTTAGCTCACAATTTCCGCCAGTAATCGATAAATCGCATAATTGTATTGTTATAATCCGTAATAAGTTTAAATTAAATTAGTGACCAATATTATCCGTTAAATTTGGATTAAGAAAATACATCATTTATATATATATATATATATATATATAGAAGAGTAAGTGGATTATAAGGCATAATGTAGTAATTTAACCGGTCAACGTGTAATCTTTCGGGAAATTGTCCACTCTCGTCCATTTATATTCTTACAGGGACCAAATAATATATTACTTTGATCGGAGTAATCAATCACATTGCCCTTGATTATTTCTATTTCCTAAATGAATATTTCGAGAGGGTCGTGGAGAGGAATAGGGCTACAATTTATGAGAGTACTCGTTGCACTTTTAAATGAAAGATTTTTCAGGCTAGCGCGGGCATTTAAGTACATTTACGATTTTAAATTGGTCAGCGTAATCAAGGCAACAGCACATTGGTAATGAAATCTATGTCGAGATTACATTCATTCTTCAACAGCGTGATTTTACGCGTATTTCTTTTTAAAAATACGTAGCGTATTGCAAATTGAATATCTCCGCGTAGTGTTAATTTAATTATTATGCGATATAAGAAACTATAACGTACATTTTTATATTTTTTGTAAACCTGTTCGCGTAATTTTATGAATACTAAAATTTCATTTACTATTTTATTACACAAAGGATTATAATGCGTAAATTATTCAAAAATGTTTAAAAAAATAAGAAAGTTTGCGGTATTTTTAAGGGTATAAATATAAAATGCGTTATTCAATCGTAAATCGTATAATTATACTCGATGATTGCTTTTTAAGTATAACGAATCAAAAAATGTTAATGATTCCTGAACTATATTAATGTTTTCGTATAACTCATATTGTGTATTTGGTATTATTAATACGATTTTGGTTTTATTTATACAAAAGCTTTTACACTACGCGTTATAACATAACATTAAAATGTAAACATATGAATTCATTGTCGGGAAATTAAAAATTACGTGTAAAATATCAAGAGTCTTCAACATTATGGATAGTTACATTTTACTAACAATTTTCATATAAACGTTTACGATAAATTTAGGCATTTCTTACGCAATAAAACGCATTTTAATATTTCGTTAGTTATTTCTTGAAATAGTAAATATAATATCCGGGTACGGAGTACCTAATAAAAAAGTACAACGCAATTGTTGTCTTTTCACGTAACGTTAATTTACTTATAAAACGGTTTTGTTCGTTGTAGATATTTTGTATATGAATAAATCTGTACTGTTTCAAATTTTAAGTGTTTTCAGTTAGTGTAGGAGTGTGTATTTATCAAAATAATAATTCAATCGTGTATTTTAGTGTAAGAAACATAATGTATTATGGATCTTGTGAATATTTTTCCATCTATTAAATAAAGCTTCTTGTTTTACTTCATTATTTTCTTAATCAAACAGTAGACTAAAATACGAATTAAAATTCTCAAATATATATCGAGATATACGACGCATATAAACACTATCCATACGTTTAAATATTTAAGTTAATTGTTCAAAAAAATAGCTTCTCTATAAAATAGTAAGATAAAAATAGGAAATAAACGTTAAAATCTAATATTTTCGGCTATATAAAGCGTCCAACGTTACTGAAATTATTAAGTAGATAGCAGTGAGGTTATCATAATTCTTTAATTCGTTTTTTTTTATTAATACACATAATGTACACATAGTTTCTAAAGTAATTTCAAAAAGAAATAAAAAAGATTAAACAAATATATATATATATACACATGAACATATTTTTTATTTTGGTGTCGATATGCGTAGAATTATATCTATGTTGGTAAGTTGAAAAAGTAATAACACGATGATGTTTGATTTAGTAGCACGACTTAACATTTCTACATTTTTATCTAAATATAATCTGTGTTGATGGTGTGCAATAATAATATATACCCATAATTATGCATACTTTGTTCTATCGCCACATTAGAAGTACAGGATAGATATGCAAAAGTATCGTTTAATAACAAATTATAAATTTCGAACTACGCATTTTTCTATAAATATCAGAAAATAAAAACATAACAGTACATTAACGTCATAATACGAAACTCATAGGTTATAATAGAACCTAAATACTATTCACGATATATATATACATATATGGTCGGTCTATGGGCATAAATACGTGACATCAAACCGTATCCTATATAAATGTCTAGCAGGTATCATTCAGATGTAAATGCGAGTATATATCTAAGGTCACTTAAACTTTATATTATAATATATGTTAAAACTTTACTTAACTCTCATTTGATTTCAAAAGTTACACAATACACGGGGATTTCAAACACGAAATTATGAATTATAAAATCGATTGTATTTGGTAAATAATAAAAGTCCAGGCCAAAGAATTAAGAACGATCATAATGTCGTTCAAAATATTACGGCAATCAAAAATAGAGTTCGTCCTTTCTCGAGAATCAAAACTGACGTTTCTTTATCTGAATCTGTCACAGTAAAATTAGGCTTTAAATTATATAGTAATCGCTGTTGAAGATGTAAAGGGACAATTGATAAACGATCAGTGTCCCATGGTAATAGTTGACAGGCAGATAATTGCATTATAATAAATACACGAGTATTAAAGACAAACGATAATGGCTTAAAATATGCACCGTTTAGACATTCTTTAATAATATCATATTTCAGAAAATAATAATAAAATATGTATTTTATATATAAATGTTAAAGAATCAAAGGAAAAATATTAAATAAACGTGTTTGAATTACTTTTAAAAACAAAATGTTCTTTAATATTTTGTTCAAAATGTTCTCTAATAATTCAAATCTCGAGAATATATCAATTAAAGACCTATCTTCAAATTTACGATACACAATTGCTTGAAAAGGTCACAGAGTATTAATATTATAACATTTTATTTGTTACTGTTCAGATATTAATTTTTTTAAGATGTTTACGGAAAACTAATAATTTTGCTTTTTACACGAAAACATCGTATTATATCAAATTTTCGTGTAAAAAGCAAAATTATTAGTATTCCGTAAACGTCTTAAAAAAATTAATATCTGAACAGTAACAAATAAGAACGTATTATTAAATGACATTATTATTATCAAAAAACATAAAATAACTAATAGATTTTCTATATACTAAAAGAAATATCGAAAGTTTGATACAAAAAGAAAAAAAATGGATCCGCTTGTAATATTGACAAAATTAAAGGGTTTTAATTTTTTACACGAAATTTGTCAGTATATTGGAGTCGTATAAAAATAATTACGTTAAAGATTTTATTGGGAAAAATAAAAATGTTCTTTCGGATAAATGTTACAATTTTCAATTACGATTTTGTTTCAAAGTACAATTAATTCTCTTAGTTAATATAATAAACTTAATCATAAAAAACTTATAAACATTTTTTTAATAATTGGTGTTTACCACGCAGCTACAAATTTATCGGCTTTTTCGGGAATACAAAAATTTTCTACCGCACAAGTGTCAATTTTATATCAGAAAATCAAATTTTAGTTAAATATATACACGAATATAACCAATTAGTAT
The DNA here is from genome assembly GCA_025469175.1 of Geopemphigus sp. TES_GeoC_2020. Taxonomy (NCBI): domain Eukaryota; kingdom Metazoa; phylum Arthropoda; class Insecta; order Hemiptera; family Aphididae; genus Geopemphigus; species Geopemphigus sp. TES_GeoC_2020. Next base: position 6,818 of record JAIPRN010000131.1, read on the forward strand.
TCCGATAAATTAAATATCTTTATTTTCCATAGAAATTAAACCGAAAATTACGCGTTTAGTTTTAGACGTAGCGTTGAATTTGTATGCGGTTCACCGAAAAAGTTTGCAATTCCAACCAATGTACGAGCATATTTCTTCCGAAATATAATTCCACGTTTTAAAACAATACAATATTATTTCTGAAGTATTCAAATTTTGGAACTTACAAATCGTAAAACGTTGAAACATACCTGAGCCATTTTTGATTACTGTACCAAGATTAAAAGCGTCTGTTTTCTTTTCGTAATGTATTGTCACAATATGCACGGACGTCGAAACAAGTTCGGTTGGATAAACGTTTGATTCGATCAAAATTTAATTAATCAGTTAACCCTTGACATGCCTATATCGCGCATACTCGGAGTTTTATCGTTCCTCGTTTCGAGATTTATTAAAAATAACGCGTTTAAAACTTACTAGCCGTGTAAAATAACGAAAAAATGTTACGTTTACTATTCTAATTGTACCCGTCATTTTGTCAAGTTATTAAACAATATCTATACAGTCACGGTAAAATTAAATTTATATTGTAAAGTTTAGTAGAAATTTAGAACGACGAAATATTTCTGTTTGGCACCTACGTCGTCCAAATAACGAAATATCTATTTTGACAATAAAATGATTACCGTCGGTGTTCGATGAATATGCGTAGCCGACAAAATTCACAAATTGATACGACTCGTTCAAATGTACGGTTGTCCCCGAATTGACGACGAAGGTATTTTTCGCAACAGGAGTCGTTCGATATTACGTTTTCTAAAACGTTTAAAGTGGTCGATTTCAGCTAACTTCAAATTTCGACCGCTCGATCGTTACACATAAATTCTCCTATTTTATTTACCGTCTCGTATATTGCGTGTACATTCTAAGTTCAGTATATATATATGCAACGACAAACCCGACAACCGGCCTCTCTTGCACAAGTCCGATATTTCAGCGGCGGTTGCCCGTAGCAAATATGAATAATGCACCCGACTTAAAGAGTACAACCGCCACTATCGCGCCCGTTCCGTTATAATGTATACATTTTTATTGTTGCCCGCCTCAAAAATATTGTACGATTGCGCGGGCAACATTAAACGATATTTTTGGTTTTTTTTCATCCTTTTTGCGCGCATCCCGCCCCGATTCAATTACATTATTTGCGGGACGTTTCGTATATAAATTCGTTAAGGACGTATTATTATATTTTCGAGTTACAAACACTATTCGAAACGAAAAAAACTTTCATTCGAAATTGTTTCCGCCCGCGACTTTGGTGAAGTGTACATTATATTCGTTTATACATATATATATATATTTGCGCAATATTCGAACAGTGGCAGAAGGCCCTATAAAGAGACGACTCCCGTCGAGTCGTACTTTATAAGACAGTTATTCTCTCCAAAGCACAATAAATTAAAACTACTATTACGAGATTGGAAACACTAGAAAATGTCACAATCGTATTCGCGCAAAAATAAATATCAGTAAAAGTTTTTCGTTCGTGAAAACTCGAAAACATTTAACGTCAGTGAATCAAAACATATTCGGTAAAATAATAATAACCGTATAGGTATCCAACGATGTTTAGTATCAATTAGTACACTAAAAAATATCTTTATAGTAAAAACGTAAGATTAACACTAAACTAAGTTCGATTAAATCTCGGAGAAACCCACGGTCGATAAAAAACAATTTGAAAAATTCACGACTGAAGTTCAAAATAACGAAAAGTCCTCGTACGTGTGTGTACGTAAAACGAACGTATTTAAAATAAAGTAGGCCTTATTCCATAGAAAAATTAATTGAAATTCGTATACTTTGTTTTGTATTTATCGCGTGTTCAAATACCATCAAAAATATAGACACTTAGTCCATATTTTATTATTATATTATTTATATTTTATTTTTATCACACTTAGTGATAAAACAAATGGAAACTCTCGTATTGTATTTAGTAACGTTTTAAATTATAATAGAAACGAAGTATAATACGTATTGGTTTTAAATAATGACGGGCGCGTGTGTAATGTGTTTTTGAGTTTACCACTTTTTCGGGCAGTAAAAATGCTCAGAAAGTTTCAACAAACGATTTAAAATTGAACAAAGACTGTACTTAAAGTTCGCGAACAGTGGAAATAATTCCTAAAGACTTTCGAGATAATCGACGAAATTCGTAAAAGGTCGGGTGAAAAGAATCAAGAGCCAGCGTTTCCATTTACATTTGCGACGACACGATTCGATTGTATATATATATATATTATTAATACATTTTGATTATATTATTTATATATATATACATTATTAGTACATTTTGATATTTTACAGCACGTAGAATATAATGTCGCACTGAGCCGAGTGCATCAAAATGACCGATTCTCATTGTCTGAAGTAAGAATATTTTCGAAATTTTATATCACGCGATATTTAATTGCAAAAAGAGTATATTACGAACGATTTATAAATAATAATAGTCTTAAATATCTACTGTTTATGTCGTATCACGTGACAATTTTGATCTCTAACTACGTTTATATTAGACTTATGTGTTTTTCGCTAGATTCTCTACTCTCGTATTTATTATTATTATTATTATATTGTCAATACCTCGAAAATTTGTTTTTGATTCGTATTATTTGATTATTTATTGAATTTAAGGTATTTATTTATTACTTTTAAATATTACTTATTTGATTTAAGGTAACGAATTGTCAACATAAAAAAAATGTGTACGTTATATATAAATATGTAAAACCGCGAGATTCGTCTATAATGTAATATGTATCTGTACTAGTGCGTGTGTGTGAGTGAAAATGATCTCTACACGCGTTTTGCTTGAGACACTATCGAAACGGTAATAATCGCCATCCGTCCAATGTCCGAACACACGTACTGTTGGCCAGCTATTTGCATAACTATTGCCTAATGAAGTCGATAACCGTACAAAGCGAATACGAACTCGAAGAATAGAAATCTGTACTAATTACACGCCTACACGTTTCTTCAAACGATGTGCGCCCATTCATCGGATACAAATAATATTTACGCCACGTAAAATCGAAAACAAAATTTTAAAACGCCGAGTTCAATACGAAAAATACCATCGCTTGCGTTCCGGAGTACTTTAGTATTGCACAAGCGTAACTTCGTCCGAAAATTAAAAAAATACGTCTTGTTCGCTTTCGTAATTTGTTGATTTTCAATATCTTCTGTAAATCACGAATAATATCATTTATTTGTTTTCGTCTTGTAAAATATCGCTAGGAAATTTTAACGTTTCCGGAATTTCACCTTAATATTGATATTCCAAAATGTTCGTCTCCGTTTAAAATGGAATTTGTAAAAAATTACATTAGTAAAAAACGCTCGATAAACTACTTAAACTTGTTATACGCGCGTAAATTATTTTGTTCAATTTGTTCGCGTTTTCGGTCGGTGTCCGTCCGTTTGTCGCGGCGCGCGAACTTTTCGTTTAGTCAGCCGTACCGGCGCACGTGTGTGTGCGTGATTTCCGACAAGGACGAGTTGCGCGTAGCCGACGGTGTTCATAAATTCGGTATCGTACGCGTGCGGGCGGGCGAGACGAGTTCAGTTCGTTTTCCCGTCGAGTGCCGCGTGCGGTTTTTGATGACGGTCGTCGCCGTCGTCGTCGTCGTCGTCGTCGTAGTATTTTCGTAAGTCGCGTTCTCGGTCGTTTTGTCGGAATATTGCCTATTCGTAGGTGCGGACCGATAACTTTTCAGCTAAACCTTTTATCGTGCATACGATTCGGACGTTCGTTTTTTCGTTACGCATTCGGAATTATATACATTTTCATGACAACATTTCGTCAAGTAAGTCGCAGTCACGGAAATTTTTTGAAAGTCAACCGTTTTCGTTGTTTTTATATAACGAAAAATAATTAACATAATATACGTAGCGTAAAATTTAACGTTAAAATTCGTTCTCGTCTTCCAACAATAAAATATATTCGAGAAAACGCGAAACGTCGTCATAATTATTACACGTTAAAAATATTCCTTCCGTTATGTTTTCTTCTTAACGAGAAATTAATTATTTTCATCGGAATACGTTCGATTTTCGAATATTAATTTATTTTTGGCGTTACATTTTTTATGTATTTGTATCAATAACGGGTATGTATATTATTTTCAATTTAATTTCGCGAATAACGAATTGATATTATATACAATTCAAACGTTTCGTAAATTTTTGAATAAATAACGCACAATCGAACTATTATAAAAATGTAAGTTCATATTTGATAAAATAAAATAACACGCTCGAATCAGTTCGCGAAATGTCAATATTAGAGTATACGATGCATATTAAAGTATGGCGCTTAAAATTAAAGTAAAAATGTTAAATGCCGTGTATGTATTTGTCTACTATCGAATTTTTAGTTTTTGTATTTATCAAATACGTTTACTAATTGATTTTAATGTAATTATAAAAGGACAATTTGATATAAATTCGACGTCTTTGAACGATATTTCGTGAATAAACATTAGTTTTATTATCACGTATAAGCTTAATATATAAAACTGGTCATTTTGAATACGTATAATGTAACGTAATTATAATATATATACACAAATAACCGTTAGCAACGACGACAAACCATGTGGCGTAATATTTTACCGAGTTTCGAAAAACTGTCCAGTTTATATTATAATAATATAACGTCTATTTGTATAAACGTTAAATTTTAACTAAGGAAAAATACACGAAATAATGAACGCCTTATTATTTTCTCGTATTAAATGAATTCCTACGTAAATCGTATTCAATAAAACTTATTTTATTAGTGCCTTGCAGTTTTTGAAAACAACAAAATTAGTTCTTATTTAAAATAATCAAATATTTTAAAAATACGATTTTATTATTATTATTATTTATATAAATAGCAATTACCGTTTACAAATATATTCTTATTCGACAATAATTCGAGTTAAACAAGTATAATTCTATGTTATTTAATCTAAACGATAAATGATAACGATACTGTAAAAAATAAATTACTGTTAGATTAAATATTGTACGTAAAAACGTTTTTTTTTTAAAAAATTTTAAAATAATTTTTTGTAAAACGAACCAAAAAAAAAAACGTTTGTATAAAATATATCGTTTAAATTTATTACACATAAACGTTTAATTAAATGCGTTACCATTATGTTTTAGTTATAAACAAAATAAATAATTCAAGCTACCGTTGTGATGAATTTTCAATTTATTTCAATAATTAAGTAATTTGAAAAATATCCGCTACTTTATTCTCAGATATAAAAAATATTTTCTATATCAAACAATTATCCAAAACGTCCGCCGGTTTTTCGATGAATAAACCCGAACGTATGTCGATTATATTTAAAGAATCCGAAAGTATTCTACTTTAATTACATTTTTACTAAAACCTAAAATATTGAAATATATAGTTCGTACAGACAAAAAACAAAAAAAACCGTACGATAACGAAATAACATTACTTATATCTATTTCAGTTATAAGTAAATTTATGATCGAGTTAAGTATTACGTAATTTAGAATGCACAACCCGTTATGCCACGCCAATAACGAAAAATTGTAGTAGCCGAGAACGTTCGCTTTTTGATATTTTATCGCTGTAAACACGTCAATGGCTGGATAATAGGGATAGCAGATTACCCGCCATAAGAAAATATACGAAATTTCCGTCAAAAATTAGTTTTGCGCGGGAAAGAACCCAGACGGAACACGACCATTAATACGGAAACGAATGTCCGCACAGAATCGACGGCAACGTTCCTGTCCCTTAGTCGTTATTTAAGAATAAATAATAAACCGGCGGTAGTTGTCGATATGTATACGAAATTCTCCCGCAATTTCCCAAGGTGCCCCGTTTGGTTGGTACACGTATACAATATGTATACAAATTACGTTCACGTTACACGTCTACAATTTCAAGATTACTGCATAACTTATACGCGCGAAACATCTTTCCAAAATTGTAATCTCGAGCGTTGGTGTAACACGACCAAACGCGTGTTTCGTCTCGGGCATAATTTCGTAAGCGACATCGCGCATAATACAATCGTAACGTTCAATGTATTTTATAGGCGTTCGATTATTAAAATTTCCATTTAAATTTTCGAAACGGACGAATAAGGTACAACGGCGTTTGCGTTTTCGTTGTCTTTAGACTAGTTCGATCGAATCATACCGTACGGTTTATTCGTCGACGGGATATATTTGCAATTAGCGACGCAATTTGGACTTTCTCGGACGTTGGCACCGTTCGTTTTTCGTGTCTTTAATACGGTACACGCGACGTATACAGCAAATTGAAATCGATCGTTCGAAAGAACGGTGACATCTATACATCTTTTGTGCATTTGTGTGAAATGGAACGTTCGCAAATTACCCATCGACAAATCCAAAAAACGGTCCGTCAAATACAATAAAATTCGTAATATAAAACCGTAGGTATTCTGCGTTTCATACACGTAGTACAAACAAACCGTTTTTATTGACGGTTAACATTTTTCGGCATATCATTTGAATGTATCGTAATTATAATATATCATTCATCTCGTTAACACAATATTGTATATTTGTATGCACAATTTTAACACGTGCCTATGTGGTTTAACTTTCACGAACGGGTATTACGTTTACCTTTGTTTGATGATTCGACCGTGTTTTGTTAACAACGCGCCCTATTAATGACAAATATTTACCATCACGAAATAATAACTGTTGTGCGTAATCGTTTCCATTCGAATTTTCAGTCGTTTCCGTGTCGCGAAAATATGTTTAACGTTAATTATTCGTATTTTTTTTTAGCTTGTTTATTTAACTTATCGTTAAATAGATCACGCCCGTCCAAATACGTCCTTCGCGTATACGCGTTGTTTAGAAGTTTTGATTATTATAAATTTGGACGATTTAATGCTTCTAATCAATAACGTGAAGATACTGTCATCAAATTTGGAAGACAACTTTAATGTTCGCAAATTGTACAACGTCGGAATCCTCATAGGCCATATTTCTATATATATATATATATATATGTGCGTACAAATCAACTAATATCGCCGTCAAATTCATCGAATGACCCCGTAAGGTTTTTTTAAATTCTTTTTTTATTCCTTATTAAGATTTTTCAAGCATTTTTTTTTTTAAATATCGGTTATTTGTTATGTAAATGTAATACTTACGCTACTCACACTACACAAAACGTATTTACTATTTTTGAGTTCCTAAACATATTGTGTGTGAAATTGTGGAACGAAATATAAAAAAAAGAGAAGTTTCAATTATATTCTATTTCATAATTTGTTATTTTGTACAATGCAAATTGAATTAAAAATTTAACGTTAATTTGGTGTTTTAAAAAAAATCGATTTGTAGGTAACCTATTAATATAATTTTTGATGATTTTGGATCTATAATCTGACAAATATTTATTAAATAATTTCTTAAAAATATAACTTAATGGTTACCATAGTTATATTCAATACAAAAATCCTAAAAAAAATATTTTGTCAAGTACCTACTATATTTAAAATCGGAAAGTTTAAAAACAATTATCTTTTGTAAAACGTAAATTTTTAAGACTCGTTAAAAAAACAACAATGACAAGCAAAAAATATAATAAAATCCTTTTAATCTCGTTATCGTGTTGACATTCTATGATATAGTTAAATCTCCCGGTATAAAGGTATTTTCAAACGATTGTGGTCGGTACCAAAATTTTTAATGATTAAAGTTCATTCAAATTTAACATTGTTGTTTTTAAATGACGTATTTTAAAAATTTCACAAAATAGTTAATTATTTTATCGTATTTACTTAACACTTAAATATAAAAAAAATGTTACCGTATATTTTTAAAAAACTCGACTAGTGCTAAATAATATAAGTATGAAAATTATTTTATAAATATGAAAAAGTAACATAAATCCACTGTTAAAATACAACTAAAAATTACAATATAGGTATAAAAAAAGTGTAAAATACAATATTTCATAAGCTTCTTATACCTTCAAATATTTTACATTAAGTAGCCATTTATCATTATAACTTCAGATAAATACGCTGAAATTATAAATTCATCGCTCTAGACCTATTACATACCTTTTTATATGGAAGAAATAGAAATATGAATTAGTTATTTTATTTCCTCTCGGTTATTTTTAGATAATAATTTACTTTAATACACATTCGTGTAAAAAAATGAAATTTGTGTTAAAAAATTAGGCTTCATTAATAATTAAAACGTCGTTTAGGGCGTATTATAAAAACAACATTTATGTACCACGATTAGCTTTGCGCATATCGTAACCAATGTGGTTCATCCGAGATGCGATTATTGCTAGTTGAGAACTATAGCCGTATGACGAATGTATTAGGCCGAATAATATTGGAAAATAATTCTGTTTCGGCGTTAGGAAATTTTAAGCAATATTTATATTTTTAATAGTCTTGTGACGATATAGTTTAAGGACAGAATTATTTGCAGTTATAAAATAAATCACTACATCATTTTGTGATATGATAATGGCGTTAATTGAAACATAGTATACCTATTAAGAATAATTAACGCACAATTATTCTAAACGTATACTGTTACAAACTTTGGTCACGGTATGTTTATTAGAACATAATAATAATAATACTCCAATTCTGTATATGGAGTGTAAGATAAAAATGAAAAAAAATCGTACAATATATTTTTCACAGACAATACCATATTCTCGTTAAAAAAAATATATATTAACGACATTAAGTAAAAATATTATTTTATTACTGATAATTAAAATTGTATTCCTCCATTAAGTTTATTTTTAACATTTCCATTAAAAGGATAATTAGACCTAAATTTTGAGCAAACGTGTTAAAAAATGTACTTGATATTTCCGTCCGTTGTGGCACTTTTACGAAAACACATAAATGTTTATACGAATTTAACAAAACGAAATATTTCTAGTGTTCAACCATAAAACACTTATGGTGTTTAAATGATACTTGAATAATTAAATTTCGGAGAATGAATGGAAAGATGATGCATATAGTTATATTGTGAATATAAAAAGACGTTTATTTATATTTAATATTATACGGAAACTGGAATTCATTCTTTTGATCGTAAAACATTTTTTAGTCCACAATTTGATAACTTATCTAATAAAATTCGTCGATAAATGTAAAATAAATATTTAATACATTTAATTGTCGTACGTTTAGACGATTAAAAATACGCGTACCAAATAATAACTAATTGACTTAATTAGAATAATTTAGATCGTAACAATTTGTAAATTGTAGTCTTAACGATAATTTAGGCGAATGAATAATTTATTGTGAATATGGCGTTTCAGAAAATTTATTATTTTCGTAAAATGAAACGTTACGCGTTTTTTTTATTTATTTATTTTCTGGAAAAAAACAAAACTATGTCATTTTATAACTATTATAGTTTTATTTTTTTATCCTCTGGCTAATTTTAATAGATAAAGTTATTTATTTACTGAATGTCTATCGAGAAAGTTATTTCAACGTATATAAATATTTAAGGGATATTCGAATGTAATTTGCGTTCACTATTGAAGATTAGATTTAGTAAAACATTTTAAAACTGTGTAATTAATTTACGGTTAAAAGTATTTATTTATTGTTATTTAAAATTCAAATAATTTGGTTAGTAGACCCAACGTTGATTCCGAGTTAATTACTTAAATCTTAGTATAATTAAGGCATGTCTAAGATTAACCCTTGATAGAATAAGAATCATTTAACAATCGGTGAGTTTGCCGATTACATAAACAGAATTCGTACGTGTAATACCCAATTTATATTCTCCTACATAACCGAAACCTACATTAAAAGAAATTTCGTTTTTAGTGTTACCGAGATAAATTTAATATAAACGTTATTTATTTTTGTTAAGATATCATTCCGACGTACGTTAATTATATGTTTTATGACATATATCGAACCGTAAACGTTTTATTAATTTTAATTTGTGTACAATTTTTACTAAACAAAAAACAGCCCAACGAAACGGGTTTATTGCTCGGTAATTTACGTTAATAAGATCCTTATATCGTTCTCGATGTACTTGGTATATCCGACAACAATTTATAGAACCGACACGTGACAAATGTGTTCTTTAAATTAAACGAAAGTGTTAGTGTCTTTTCTAGTTCTCCATTATCTTATCACGGAATTGTTTCAATAGAAAAGCCTATATTCTTGTTAAATCCTTATAAACTGACAAACGTAAACAAATATTCGAAACTATCGTAAAGAAAGTTATAATGTGTCTTAGATTTTCGATGTTTCTATAATATACGCCGGATTTAATTATATTTTTCTTCGAGTTATTTACTAGAATTCATCGCCGGAATAGTGTAATGTTATTAAGGTTTTATCGTGATAATCAACACGTCATAATTACGCTATAATAGTGTGCTCATTGTCATAAAACGGAAATAAAGGCTATGTGACGTAAAACTGTATTCTAAGCTTTAAGTGGTTTTAACTTGTACATTTATAACGCTGAATACCACAAATGGTTATAGTTATTCGTTAAATAATTTTTGTCCTACTAACTACTATACTAACTACATGTATATGAACTACTGTTAATTATGTATATATGTATATGTGTGTATTAATTACGTATATTTAAACGTTATAAGAATATTATACACGAGTAGGTAATTCTAAGTTTAGAATATTGTACAATGATTTAATTTTTAACTTTTTACAATTAAACCGTGCAACTTTTTTCTGTTTATCATTATTGTCTTAATTGATTTATTTTGTTTCACTATCATTTCATTTACAAATATATAGCCAATTTCGAAATACGTCTGAATTTTTCATTTGACTCTCGATCACTCAAATACTACTCGAGTTTCATGGACGTTTCTATTCTCGATAATGTACTTTTTTTAATTTACAAGGAGTCAAATATTTCGAACTATATAACGTTTTTTTTTTAACGCCGTCACAAACGTCTTTAAAATAAAATAATAATAGGTTCGTGTTTATGTCACGACAACGTGTTATGTAATACAACATTAACGTAATAATTGTTGTGAGAACTTAAATTGTAGACGCTTTTATTTTTTTTCACGTATTCAATATGTTGTTGTTATATCGAAAATGTAATCTAAATAGCTTTTAGGATGTTTTTGAACTTAAAACGTTTTTTTTTTCTTGCGTCTAAGAAGAAATTTATTATAATGTTGCCCATTTTTTTAGTATCTTTACTGTTACGCGACATAAAATTACTAATAACTAGACACGACAAACAAATAATCGCGTCGGAAATATATAATAACCGTTCGTTTCGGTTACGTGCGTTAACTATAAGATGTACAGTAGTCACCTATGGAATATGTATTAACGGTACCAGTATCAATAAGCGAAAATTTAAAGTTGATGAAAGCGAATTTTGTTGACAACGCGAGATTTCAACGAATAATAATATTTTTATAATATCCCCGAGTCTTTATTTATAATTAAAGGGCCCCACAGAACTACAGAAGTTTCGTTCTCCGAATGTACCATATTGTGTATAAACACAATAGTAACGCCAAGTGTGTTTAATGTGAAAAGTAATGTTGCTCGACCATTTATATCGGCATAATGTAATTGTGAAACACCCATTGTTGGTTAATTTGTTTCTCACAAGTGTTATCGCTTATATAGTTAATATGTACTGCTATCGCTATCAATATTATCATTACACTTTTATTTCGTTTATAAATGCGCAATATTATTTCACGTTTGTTTATAAATAACTAACCAATATATATATCCTATACGTTAACCTTCTTAAAAAACAAATCATTAACGTCGAATTCTAGCAAAAAAAAAAAATTGGAATTTGTTCAAAAATTTGTGAAACTTATAAGTACGCCGCTTCTTTTTCGTTTAACTAACAAACCATTGCCGTATCCATTTTATAATCCATTCGGTTATTTAGTTTGTACTCGCTGCGTATCTGTTGGAAATAAAATAAACCGAAATCGTTTCAAAGAGAAATACGCTATAAATAATATTTTGCACGAAAACGTACGTGGTCATTTACGCTAAACAATTTTGTAGGGATATTATTGACGTTAACAATAAAAACGAAATTCATGCATTCCGTATAAACTCGGGCTATCAACGTTATTAACCAGTTGACGTAGTGAAAAAAGACCCGATTTATTTTTAGTAACAGAGTTCGATTACTATTAAACACTTACGTTTTGAATCAATAACTAAGGTTTTTTTCGTAAATAACGAAATATAAAAACGTATTTCATTTTATACACCGTGTGTAAAATGGAAACGACCTTTCAACTTCAACGAAAAGTTCGAACTCCAAGTAAAAATTTCAAATTTAATTTTTATTTACGTTTGAATTATTCGATAACTATAAAAACGAATCGTTATTATCTATCGCGATATCATTATTATTTTTACAATTAACTATCTGAGTATTCAATTTCCATTAAATTCGAGAATTTTCGTCTTATATTCATATTAATCGTAATAATACGGTTTAATTTTTTTCCAACTACCTTTTTGCGGTTTTTACATTTTACATCGTCTCCATAATTAAATTGAGAATTAACGTTTTCATTTAGTAAAACAACGAACTAAAATGCGTTATATTCATTTTAACTCCACGTATCTGTAGAGAGATTACAAAAAATACTGTTCAAATAGAATAAATTTGTTTTGATTTTAACATGACAATTTACGATTCCGAGCTATTTTAATATTTGATAAGTGTTTGTATATATGTGTATGTCGAACAAAAATATATAACGCGTCATTAGTTTACGTAAATTGATAACACGACGCCGTTATTAATTAAACGTTTTAGTACGCGTTCTTTAAACACGCTTTTCTGCGATTATAAATCAATAATACGTAACAAAAGCCGCATTGTGTACGTATTCCATAATTTGGTTTCCTATACACCACGATGTTACAAAGTAAAAAATGAACATCCCGTGTATATTGTAAACGAACGAAATGAATGTGAAACGGTCATAACAAATGTAGTAAGTCGTTCATTATTTAAAGACAGTTAGGTTAGATATGATTTAGAAGTGTGCCACTACTTGAAATGTAACGATAATTATTTTATATATAAAATAATTTTTGTTAACCGACGATAACAATTATTATTACATATATACGTAATTATATGAAACGAGTATTTTGCGATAAATGTCTGTGTGATTACAATACTGTTAACAGCGATCTAGAAATAAAATTATATTATTAACCTTTTAATCTCTCTCCCTCTCTCTCTCTCTCTCTCTCTCTCTCTCTCTCTCTCTCTCTCTCTCTCTCTCTTTATAGATATATATTCAATGGTTTTATTTTATAGATATTACATAAAAGAAAAACATGATAAAAATAGTTCATTTTCATCATACCTGGTTACTTTTTTTTTATTATTATTTACGTTTGTACTCTAAATTTATATTATTTATTCACCGTTACCATTTTGAAGTTAACGTAATTACGTTCAACTCTTCAACCATTAATACCTTTAATTAAGTGAACACGTTTTGTTCGTCTCATCGCGTAACACTCGATTGACCCAAATTACTTAAAAATTATTCCAATTCAAAATTTAAATACTTCCGACGTAATTTCGCGTTATAAACTTTTTTCCGTTTTTGTTTTATCGGTGACGATAATTGTCTTCTCGTTCGCTATTTTTATATCTTTCGTAACGTTTTTTATTTACTTTTTATTTTCATCGCCAAGTTATCCGTCTAAAGTACAATTTTTCTCTTCTTTTTTTTGTCGTTGTTCCACTTGTTGTCTTTCAACATAATTTATGTTTTACCTAATATATTATTAACGGCGTACTTTTATTTATTTTTTCCCGTATTTCTTTACTTCCCGATATTTCGAACCATTACATTATTTTTTCAATTCCAACGTGTGTATTATAATTTCTCGTACACGGTTACACGAGTCACACTATTTATTGCATAGCTATTTAACCATTCATACGTAATACATATGTAAAATTTATTTATTTCAAAATATACCTCAAAACAGAATATGTCGGAAAGATTCCACATAGTTGTTGTCATTAGTTTTTAGTAAAATCGGAATAAAGTATACAATAGGATTATCACAACAAAATATTTTCAAATTATATAATTTTGGTTGTCTTCGGTGCACAGTACAAACGATAAACGTGAAACGATTATTTTAACAAATTTTATTCAAATTATTAATTTTTTAATAAAAATGTTTATTCTATATAAATACACTTGTCACGACGAATTATATATTATAATAAGAATAGATTCACGCCATAGTTGTTTTCAACACTTTATTAATATTATTTTAATGAAATATGAGTTTTTAGCGCAACATTAAACTGTCGCGACGAATAAAACGTTATAAAAACTATTCTAGCGCTAATTATAAAATACAAGACTTTTTCGACGTATTAAAAAAAGAATGTTATGCTATCTATATTTCGCGTACGCGCTAAACAATAGGTACGGTACGATAGGTATAATAAAAAAAACGTGTGCGCTGAAAATACGTTTTAAATTTTCATCGTTGTAATTAAAATGCGTTACATGTGGTTCTTTCTTATTACACAGTAATTACTATCATTAAAACGTATATTTTATTTCGTTACGAATTATAATCTATATTTAAATTATTTTCATTCGGAAGTAGCAACTTATACAATCCTATGATAAAAATGATACGTGCGTATTATTAATATCAATAATTACGAGAATTCGTCGAGCCATTTCTTTTCTTTTTAGAAAAACGTTTTAGGCGTGAACGCATTTTAAATATTGAATCTCACTTTTTTCGCGAACGTTCCATTAATCATAGTTATTGAATCTAACAGTGCCATTTGGCTTTTTTTTGAATCTACGTAAATTACGGTTGGTTGTCTATTGCACGACGCCATTCAATCATAATTCAATACAGATAACTTCGTATATATTTTGTTTTCACTGTAAACTCTTCGATCATCGTTTTATCCTTTTTTTTGTATCGTATAAAATATATATTACGAAAGTGCTGGAATGGCATTTTAGCATACCCCGAAAAAAGGATTTTAATTTTCAAATAATACGATTTCGTACTTTTTATTCGTCGTGATTGAAATAAAATAAATTTATTATTACGTTTTATATGCGTCGGAAAATTTTTAAGTTATTATTAAATTTGTATATTTATACTAGTGGACTTCTTAAGTTTGTTGGATATATTTTCATAGTTACCAATGTTATTGCCCATATTATGCAAAGATTTCGTAAATTTGTTGTTGATTCAAGACGTTCTAATTTATAAAAGCTTTCAAATAAAAATTACATAGTATATAGTTATAACTAAAATCGCATTTAGTGTCTAATTTAATTTATAAATGAAAGAAATCTAACAGCGAAATTAGCGATTTTTTTGGTTTTGAATGATGGGGACGATTCAATTTTGAACGATTTATCAACGGAATTTATTAACCAATAACGAATAAAGTATTATTAATTATAGTATAAGTTTATCAAATTTGTTTCGTGCGGTTTTAATATATATATATATATATATATATATTTTAAATAAAAAAAAATGTATTTACGAAATATCTAGTAAAATGCCTAAGGAATATATTAAACGAAGTTTAAATAATTCGATATTTTATTTTTATAGATGTAATCATCATGGTTCGAAGATGGAAGTTTGTACACTCCGTATGTCGTAACTTATAACTTTAAGGTAACATTACATTTTTGAGCCATACGTATTATCTTAAAATATAAAGCCGTCCCACTATACAAACTTTACTAATCTCTATTTTTGTTTTAAATGTCATTTATTATGTTCAACGTAATTTGTCTTAAATATATAGAAGTACAATTCACAGGATTTATAATAAGTAGCATTTCTCTAAATATGTTTATAGTGATTACGTTATAAATAAGGAATTGAAGTTAAATTATTAATTCGTTAAAAGTTAATTGTGTGATTAAGGGGCACAATAAATTAGTTTTCGGCGTATTTTCAAGAATTTTGACCGTCACATTATTTAGTATTTTAATTTAAGTATACGTAAAATGTGTACGAACGAACGCATACAAAACGAAAATTAACTATTGTTCACCATAAAATGCAATAATGTGAGTTCAATTTAGTTAAAAATTAAACTCGTAAATAAACTTATTATTTTATAAAAGTATATAAATTAAATTAACAAATCAAATATCCAATATAGTAATAGTAAATATGAAAGAGAGAGAGAGAGAGAGAAAGAGTTAAAAAATGTTGAGAATACCTAATCAATAACTTTTAGAAACAAAAATTAAGAGTGTCAGATTCGGTAATATGTTGGTCATTCATAAAATTGTAAACAATTATTGAGGAATTAACAGAAAAATAATATCCATTATTCACGTAAATTATAAAGTAATAATTATTTTATTCTAATCGTTTAGCTACATTTATTTCATTTTTATTTTTTGCTTAATATATATTATAAATATTATTATAAACACTGATAAACGTTTAATATTGATTTATTAGAACCACTAAAACTTGGTAACGAAAATACGATTTTATTTTTTCATTTCTACTCCTTGCGTTTATGTTAATGACGATCTATTGTATTTGCATATTTAGTAATTACATCGGTAACGTACGTATATTTGTAAAATATATGACCGAGTAGGTGTATTGAAAACAGTAGGTACCGATATTCGAATATTTTGAATATTCATATATCCGATAGGGTAATAAACTTTAAACGATAAACTTGTTCCAACATGTGTTACAATTATTTGATTATTGGCGTATACTATATGAAGGAAGAAGGTAGTGAACCGCGGTTGCTTTGGATACCGATCAAGTGAGAAGGTAAGACAGTGGTTTTTAGAGTTTTATTATTATTTTTCATTTGAAATCGACGACGAATCATTTCGTATTCGGAAAACGCTTTTGAGCGACTTTCCAAGTGAATACAATATTATATCGTTAGAATATTCTAAATGTCCTGTGTTCGTTAAACGTTTTGATCTTTTAAAAAATTAAAACATTTTCCATAACTAAAACGAATACGGCAACAATTTTACAGGTTTTTTGCATTTTTCGGGTCGTTTGCAATTTAGCTCTAGGAAACTAGAAGAGAAATTGAAAAACGTGTCAAATAAAATATCGACACGGTTGTTTCCGAAATGTAATTCATGTCGAGATTATCGGGGCACTCTTTTTATACAAAATATGTTTCACGAACAAAATTAAAAAGAAGCGCGTCGTCATAAAAATAATACTTTCTTCGCTCCGTTCAGTGCCTAAAACGTACATAATATAAAATTCGCCATGGTTTACAATAACAATTTACTAATAGTAATAATATAATTTCGGATTTTAGCTAGAATGAGACAATATTGATTTCGCCACGCGTTTATTACGATATTTCTTTTATCGGAAAAATATTTTTTTTTACGCCAAGCATATTAAAAATAAGTCGTATTCCGATTACGTAGATTATGAATGAGACACAGGTGGTATTTTTCACAAGTTATATTTGTGTATTCTTGGTTGATTTCAGAAAAACAACGAATACTTCGAGAAAAACTCATTTTCCAAGGATAATATATTTTCCAAAAAACGTCAATACCCACGAGTTAAACAAAACGCATTTGACTTATAAATAGTAATTCGTAATGTTTGTATAGTATAATTTATATTATAATGTAACGCGGCTAATTGTTTTTTATTTTTAAAAACATTAGCATAATAATACTTTCTTGATTGCGTTGTTTTTAAATTACGTAAGACTCAAATTAATTATAATTTTCGGCAGTAAACTTGTAATTGCATTGCAAAAGTGTTATAATCGAATACTAAAATCGTTCGAAGAATATTAAAATTGTTTGTAAACGTCCTAAAAGGATTTGAATTTAACGTTGGTTTTCGACAATTAATTTTGATAAAGTCGACGTTACATCGAAAACCTGGAATCGAATATTGTGTAAGGTTAGTGGATTACCGTACAAAGTGTACGTATATTATTATAAATGTTTCTCCGGATTTCGGTGTCAGGAAATTTTAAAATTAAAAATTTGACAATCGTTTGTTACAACTAACAGTCAATAAGGTCACTCGTGTTCACGAATTGTAATTGGTAGCTTCGAATAATATAAAAAAAAAACCGTAACCAAAAACTAACCCGCGCCATCGATATAATTTCGTCACGACGAATTTAGCGAGATAATTGACGACGTCGTCTTTTTACAACGACAAGCGCCGGTAAAAATTTAATAACAATTAAATCTTTCGGGAATGGTCCAACGTAATTATGAATTTCTAACCTGTCGGTCGATGGGTTCGGTAGAACCGATCGGTGAACGATCAACGATAAGGGGGACGGACACGCGGTGCTTTCGGTGGCCGTTAGCGCACGCATTTTTCACCGGCCAACATCACTTGCTCGTCGATTATTTATTTAAGGGACGTAATCGCGAAGACGATTCGACGGTCGCGGACCGCGCAAAATGATGCGCGTAGTAATTGCCGAAGCGGTCGATCCACGTCACTCGATTACATATATCCCCGGAGATCCATCCGACCGTTTCGGCCGTTGTCCAACAATATCGCAACATCCGTCCGACACGATATTCTTCACGGACACGCGTGCCAATAAACGTGTCGTCACCATTGTTGCTAGACCAGACCGGCGGTCCTGCGATGCTCCGTTTGTGCCAAACGGATGACGTTCACGCGTTACTTTATCGTACAACACGATAGGGGAGATATACGCATATATATATATATATATATATATACATATTTAAGTGCGTTATAGAGATGATCGAATGAAATCAGAGTGAATCCTTCGTCGTGTTCACCGGTGATGGTCGTGTTTCCTATTCGGTGGTCCCGGCGTCGTGACTCCAGCTAGCGATATTAAATTACACCCGGAGGGGAGGGGGTAACAACGTATATTCGAACAAAATTTCACGCGAACGCGCTAAAATTTACGTTCGGTTAAATCAACAAGTAAACGATTTACAAAAATAATCGAAATATCGATCGTCTAGCGTTTACGCTTGTTTCATTTATCGTAAACTTTAATTCCTCGATATAAAAAATAGAAAATAAATAAACAACTACGTACCGACGAAACTTCCAGAATCCGTTGTGACGGGTGTATAACGGATTTGTCGTTTTCGTCGCGTTTTTAACTCATTTAACCGCCACAAGCGTGATTTTCGAACATCGAAACGCGAACGATTTTCTCACCGTTTTCTCGAATAGACGATTTTCGAAAAGGATTTTAAACCAAACGCGTATTGATCGAAAAACATAAATTAAACGTTTCTCTATACACGTAAGTATTGCGTAAGATTGTTGGTAAGCGTTGCGCGTAAAATACATTTCCTTGTAACAAAATTATCCTTCAAAAACGACCGTTTCGACAAACAAAATATTTACAAATCACGCGATTTGTAAAATCAACGTTAATTCAATTAATTTATGACGAATATCGCTGCAAGACCAATATAATTATTAAAGTATTATAGAGAAAAGTGGCAAAACATTTATCTTTATAACGATTACTGTGACTAACAAAACGATATTCAGCACTGAGAACGCATTTGTCGAATAAACGACTATTCATCGATTATCGACGTTCGCGATAAATACCGAAAATTTAAGATGATAACAAAATTTGTTCTAACGATTGCAGCAATATGTTCAACCCCAATAATGTTACGAGCTTTTAGAGAAAAAAATAATTTGTTTCTGTTGTAGAATTATATGGTTTCCATTTGAGTAAATTGTGAGAACGATCGACCTAATTTACCAATAAACATAACCTAACGAACAATAAAAAACTCGAATGTTGTCAATACTTCGCGTTAGCCGACGGGCAAATGAAAAGAAATCGAAACGAAATAACGGATCAAATCAAGACGATAGGATAAGATAATTTTCTACAGTAGATATCTCTTTGAAAATGAATATTTGAAGTGTATATCGAAATAATATAATATGTTCGAAGATTTACATATCACGTTAATGAAATATTTAAATGTCTAATATGTACACAAACACACACGTACGTATGTATTAATAATATTTTATTAGTACAGTTCGCCTAATGTTATACACTAAATAACAAATAACGAAATTATTTTCCACGATACACTTTTCCAATTGAGTTATATATAAAACTATCGACTAAACTAATTTGAAACACAATTTCGTGACAAATCATATTTGTCCGTAAGTTTTCGATAAGAACAAATTAATCTTACTATGCGCGTTTCGAAAAAATGAATATAACTCCGTAAGTAACGGAAATTGTATGAAAACGTTGAAATTGCAAAACCCGAGATAACGAAGTAACGGTTAATCGCCGTAAACATAATTTAACGTATATTTTACTGACGGAGAAACGAACTTAAAATACAAAGTCAAAGTTTAAAAAAAAAGCGTTTATCAATCGTCGAAGCGACTTTAAATTTTCCTTGGACTAATATTAGCCATTATCGCCGTATTAGATACTATCTCACCGACACTCGATTCGCGTCGGAAATAATCGGATTTTATCGTAAATCTAGACGAAATCAATCGTCAACATAATCTGTCAATACACATTTAAACCGATTGTTATCAATTCAACGATGAAAAACAAAGAACATTCCAGAACAGCTTTTACATGAGTTAAACAAATTACAAACTTGTAATCAACTTTGTGATATTACAATATAATATTTATAATCTAATTTAACGAAATAATGTAAATAGCCGCGGGTGGATAATCAAAGGATTAAGGATTATATAACAATATAAATAAATAAGTTAAAATTACAATAAGAGTTACGCAACAGAAATACATTAACTTTTACGAATTATGTCGTACATAAATAACTCGTATAATAATAATAATATACGTACGAAAACGGCTAGATTAATTGGTTTTAAATAATTGTAAATACGCTGAATTCTAACTACACCGAACATTACTGACAACATTAGGACACTTATTGACGTTTTAAGCAATTATAAGATAAATACTTGTACAATATTTAAATAAATAGGGAATATTAAAATTACGTAAATAATTATCGTAATTTATGATTTAACTTACAAACCGGCGTATATGTGTGACGTGTAGAAAAACGAAGGAACGTTTATTTATTAGTGCATCGATCAATCGCGATTCTCGATTGGTTTACAGATCCGCCACTATTAAATTGTGTTTAGTTGATAACGACGTAATCGACTACATTCACTCGGTCTACACGAACGAAAAATGGAATAAAAAAATATTAATTTTTCTTCGGAAAATATTACCCGCAACGTCGGGTTAGAGGAATATTATTGTTGCCACAAATAAATAAATAGACTCCGCCGAAGTTTTAAGTAAATAAAATTGCAAACGAGTATACATATTTACCGTGATCTGGAAATATATCGATACGAAGCGACATTTTTATCGCGTGTCAAACAACTAAATTATATATAATTGTGTCGCGAAAGAAAATCAACATTTGTCACAAAATACGATCATTTATGTATAATCCACTTCGTGGTGCACTCCTATGTATTTATCGTGTACAACGATTGATGGATAAACAGTTCAACGGACAACTATTAATCGATCAAAGTGTTTCTAAATTGAATTTTTTTTAAATTTGATTTATAAATCGTAAATCTGAAATCCCCGTTTTATTTTTAAAAAGAATGTATAATATTTTGTGAACGATAAATAGACAGTTTACTGTCGTTTATTGAAAATGAAATTTCGTTACACTTGTTGCAACTTTAATTCGAAACGTCTTCCGCATACACAAATCGTGCGTAAAAGTTATTCGAATATATTCGAACTAACGGCGTCGATAATTAATTAGTTAACGAAATAATTTTAGGGTCGATAACGAATATTAAGGCGTTAATAAAAAAGAGAGGCGTTCAAAATATTGAAGTGGTCAACAACTAAATTGCTTTTAAGTGAATTTAACTTTGTACATTTAAGTCACGTAGGCAGTCGAGTTACACTACTCCGAGAAGTAGGTATCTACTTATCATAGTTGTTATATGACCCAAGGGTATTGGAACAAGTGCTCTCGATAATGTTTTGTAGTAATTACTTTTTGTATTTCGACTTTTTTTAATATATTAAAAACGTCGATTACGATATTCGCGAAAAATACATAAATAATTTAACGATTTATTATTTTACGATATATTAAAGTTATTTTTATACGAATATATATATATATATATATATATATACGTATATATTTGCGAAATCGAATAATATTTCGTACGCCTTTCAATAATAAGTTATCCAAATATAGTTTTTACAAACGAATTTCGCATTAACTATATTCGAAAAATATACGTTTAGGCGTATAACGCGTGTCATTCTTAAAAATATAATATAGATAAAACGCTCGCGAAATAATGTTGACCGGTTTTACTACGTTTGAGACATGTTTCAAATAGCTAACCGTTGTTTTTATCGTAATTATTATTATTATTTTGATAAAAAAATTTGTGGCCAGCTAATATGTCCGATCCAATATTACGTAAATTTGTTTCGTGACATTTTGAAACAGGACTATCGCGGTGATTTTTAAAGTACGCGCGTTATTAAATGTAACGGACGGACACATATTTCGGTATGAAATATGTTTAAATTAAGATAATTCCGTCGATCCAACGATCATTATTAGAACAATAATAATAAAAAAAATGTATACATTTTCGGTCGGTTAATATTCTATACTAATATTACGAAATTTATTACCGTGGGTAGTGCCGGAACTATTTATAATATCCGTTATACCGAATAATAATAATAATAATAATAATATACAGAAGCGTTTTGTTTTAAACACATAGGCTAGAAGACAAAACATTCCGTCGAATCATTATGCGTGCACATATTTAGAACGGGATGACGACTAACGAAAAAAAAATAATAATAAAAAATAAACAATAAATAAGTTTTTAAAAACACGTACTCGCCATGATTTCACTTATTCGGGGAGTAATTATATTCTACCGTGCCGTATTTTACGTATATATCGTACGGCCCGTATTATTTTGGTTTAATTATTATAATGACTAGTCAGTAATTATTAGTAAGATTAAAAATTGGCCGTTCTCGTTTTTTTGTTCGCTAAACAATGACTCGACGAAACCGCCTTGCTGTTCTCGTTGCGCCGTAGTAGTTCGATTCGCCGACGACAAACTACGTGGCTACGGAGCGGAATAAAAATTTATGGAATTTCCCCGTGTCGTTTGTTTGTCGCACCAGCCCCTCGCGAACGGAGTTTTATTTTCGTTATTAACGGATTCGGAATACAAACTCGAAAATTAATTTATCGTTTCGTGCCGAAGTCCCCGGAGGAACTTTCTTTCGCGTTGCAAATTGTGTTTATCGTACGAACATAGTGTCCCACACACTTATGTCATTTTCCAATAATAATAAATTAATTTATAGCGCGCGCGTTCGCAGTAACTTTTCCTAAATGTTCGGCACCGTATTCGCCGTCGTTAGTTTATATACAATATATTTAAGTTACGCGCACGCACGTCCGTTCGATATAATTTTATTTTGAACAACGGGCCGGCGAATGGTAGTCGTCGATCATGATTTAATCATCGCGATCATTTACGTACGGACGGAACGCTCTCCCGAGTACGTGAATTCGGCGTTCGAAACAATCGTGTCGACATATCGCACAACGGTATTTTCTCGTTCTGGGGCGCTTTTTGTCGACGGACGTTAACGCCAACAGTTCGTGAAACGTACGCTACGTAATACATATACGCGTGTCGCGACGGCGATAGTTCGTTTTACAATGCGGACGACCCGTTATAAATGAACGCGTGTACCATTAGCGCCGTAAACGATTAGCCGCGTGCCCGGGAAAACACCGTTGTAAAAAAACGATACGATTATTCGTCTAATGTGTCAATCGTTGGACGACCTTGAGTCGTTTACAGCCGTTCGATGTGGGATCCATCTAGTGTAACCGGTGGCCGTTAGTCGAACGTGCCCGAAAATATTACGCCTCGAAATCCTTAAAAATTTTCGTATCGAAAATCGCGTCGAATGACCGCCAGTATAGAAATTGATGGACGTATACGTATATGTACGGAGGTGTTTGACGGAAGCGCGCGCGAGGTATTACGCGCAATATTCGTCTTCGGCAAATCGCGAACGAAAATCCGCGTTTAATTAAACGTCACGGAAAGTACGTACGCCCGCGAAGCCCGTTTTCTATATAGAACCCGTTACTTCCACTATATCGTCGTCCGGTTAATGAATTTTTTCTCGTGTGTACGACATTCGACGAATGGCCCTTTTTTTTGGAAAAAGAAGGATATATACGCAATTCGTGCTCGCTATACGACGCGATGTTATTATTACTGTTACGCGCGTAAATAATATATAAATATATATATAACACGAGTGTAGTAACCTAATACGGTATTGTGTTTCACATAATAATATCCGCGGACGTACCTATAGTCGAGTAAAATGTGTAGGTAATACGCGAAATGTATATATATATAAATATTACGAAATACGCGTGTCGCGTTCACGTGTTGTATTCGTAATACGTTCACCGGAACACGCGGCGGGTATTACGGTCATCAATCGTACGTTAGAAGTTATACATACGCGTACGTATATTTAATATATACGCGCGTGCGTGTATAACTTCCGTAATAAAGAATTATTATATATATATATACGCCGACGATATGTATAATAGTCGGGCGTGTGTACACACCGATCGTCGCGCGCGTTATGTAGTCCGCGCGTGTTACGTCGTTATCCGTACGTCGTGAATGTCGTTCGTACGTTTATAACGCGATCCAGCTTTCGGTAGTCGGCCCGCCGAGAAACATTCGAGACGTGCACGTCGCGATTCCGGCGTACTGGGGGTCGTCGTCGCACACCCTGCGCGCGCGGTTAATAATCGTTTAACACCGTTCGTTCGTCTCGCAATTATGAATACACGGCGAACGTTACGGGGCAACCGGCCGGCAATTATCGCCGTACCGTTTTCAACATCGGCGCGGCGATCTCGGACCCGTCGGATATTCGGCGGAATACTCGTGCTAGACGCCGTTTAAATATACGGTCGGACTCGCGCGACTGTTCGTCATTCTCCCCGAACACGTGTCGAAAACGTGTCGCTCTCGTACGGGCGGTAGACGTGTCCGCGCGTCCTTTTAATTCGCAAACCGCGGTATAGGACTCACCGCCTTTCCGAAATTATCGTAGCTAATGTTTATAGATTTTTAAGCTTCGACGTAATATTATTATGACAAAACGCGACGACTCGTAATTATTCCGGCAATATTCGAACGACGTCACGAACTTAACACGACTATTATATAAAATGTTTGGTAGAAATATACGATATAATTTATGTTCGAAGTCTTCGGCGAAGCGAAAATAATCCGCCTCGCCCCATTAAACTTACGTCGTCCGCTTTCTTCTTGTTTCCCGACAAATTACGTTTCCGGTATTTTAAGTATCCAGCGATTTATAATAAATCGAAGTTGTCGTTAAAAAAAAAAAACGCTACGGCTAATTGATTCTTGACGTCCGTACACATCTATCATACGAATGGTATGAAAGACTATAATGCTCTATATAGGACGAACTAGAAGAAATTTTTTTAGAAAAAAAAACCGTTTCACGACCTTTGTTTGAAATTTAATCCTTACTAAGCCCCGCACGTAATATACAATTCGTTTTGTTTTTCCCGTAAACATATTTAGTACGAACGAAATATATTTTACGTTTCCCCTCAGTAATGAGTTTTTCATTATCTATCCTAACCATATTTATCCAATTTATTATGTAATATTATTAATATTTCGCGATCGCCTTTAATTGATTGTAAGAGTTACGGAATTAAAATTGTGTAACGAATTAAACGAAATACTTGCTCTAACTGTTACGATTTTCTTATAATATACTAAACCGAAATCAAAAAAATAATATAATTATGTTCGAACTAAAATTTTTAGTTAATTTACTTTTTACCTGAAGTTGTAGGAATAATTTGAATTAAAACGAATTTGACAAGTTGCTTAATCATTTCTATAAAATAAACGGCGAATTAGTATTCAATCACGAACGTACTTTGCAATAAACGAAATATTTAATAAAATGAACTAAACGTGTCCGTTCGCGTATATTTATATACGAAATTCGTTTTTACAGTTGTTTTTGAAACATCGTACGTGTATTATCAAATTGTTCCGATACATCCAACGATTTTTCTAGAAAGTGACGTTTTCATTGGCCGTCTCAACATCGTAATACTAATTGTATGCGTGATTACTCGAAAATGACAAAATTATAATCGATTACGTGGAAAATTAATTTCGAATTTATTCTCGTTTTAACGAAATACGGGCGGTACAATTAACGACGTAACAATTTCGATTATTTTATCCGTACGCGGACGAACCGTGCGATTTTTACGTTAAATATTCGAATAAAAGTTCTCCGGCGGCTATATGTGTAATATAATTCGTGAGAATACTTTTTATTCACAACATTAGCCGTAAGCATCAACTACTACGAATAACCGACCAACTTTTAGAGTGCGTTTAGTCCAAACAGTGACGTGCGTAGAAAATAGAACGCAACTAAATAATAAAAGAAAACAGAATCGAGTAGTAAACGTCCCATATTTCGTTCGGAATCTATAAATAATAATGAATAGAGAAAACGTTACGATTGTCAAGTGCGCGCGATTTATAAAGACATTATTTTTACGGCGGGTGGCTTACGCCCCGGATAATTACGTATCGTAACCGCCAGTACGACGGACGCGTCTGTTTTCTTTACAGCTTCTGAAAATGCTTGATACACGAAAACGTGATATCCACTACGACACACACACGCATGGAACGTATATGTACAACTTTAGGCTTTGTCACGGGAAAATGGGAGCGAGGTCATTTTTTCCATAATTCCTACAATTTTTCTATTTTAAACCCCTTAATCGCACGGTGATAAACAAACCCAATAACTCGATAAATTTTTTAACCGTATATATATATATTTTTTTTTTTAACTGTTTTTCGCGAAAACAACAAGTGCGTTACAACTATTGTTAAAACAGTGTTGAACGACAATTTGGAATCTATTATAAGACTGTCCGTAAATTGTTTATAACGATATTCGTATTTGATTTTCTATTTCACTCGTACTAGAATCGAAATAATTTAATTAATTACGTTAATCCATATACGTCATTTAAATACACGGATATCTGACAAAGTGTACGAAAAGTATTTCTCTCCGCAATAATATAAACGTACGCGACATATTTTTCGAGTTATTTCGTTTTCCAATTTGCGAAAAAACATTATAACTTTTCCATCATTCATTTTTAATATAAAATGAGAGTCGTTAACGTTGTACGCTTGACTTGCGCAAGTTCCATTGATTAAAAATCATAACTTACGTATTAAAGTTCACGTTCTGAAATCCACATAATGACAAACAAATTATTAGCTATAACAATAATCGTCGTTAATATAATACACAACTGGATATAATTATAATTTTTAAATATTATATTTAAACGTTCGATTTTTTGTTTCGGGTCCATAAACGTACCGACTTTAATTTATTAATATCATATTCGTCGATTTTTGAAATATAACAGACAACGGAGTTAATATGTACGTTGGGTTAACAACGACATAAAAAGGACCGAATTTTTACGATAAATATTTGTTTTTGTTTGAACAAATACGTATTTTAGAAACGACGACGTTAGTCGAATGTGTCGAAGCGGCAGTCATTTTGGAACTTCGGAGATGGAAATATTGTTCCCAAAGTACGTTTTCGTTTAAATAAAACTACATTTTCTCGTAGAAAATAGGACTTTTATATTTTGTTACGATATTCTACAAATTACTCGATCGGCCAACAACAAGTTTACAAATTCGCAAACACTCGAATAAAATATGAGAATTATCGCGAAACACCTCGGTAGTATCGAAAGTACGCTTTTTTTATTTTTATTAATAGTAATCCGAATATATTATTAAAATACTTTCGGCGTTTTCCCAAATATTTATAGAATCCGGTTAAAATGTCTGTCTATACAATCTAAATGTTACCGAAAAACTAGGCGCACGCGTGAAATTTAATCTAGCGATTTGTAGTTAACGTAAGCAACGCGTTACACGTTTATAAAAAATATATATTAATCAAAAATGTACGGTTCAAATCGAACGTACGCACTTACCGAAGTACGTTTATTTTACGTCAACATCGTTTGCTGGTTAGTCGTTAAATATTGGACGCGAAGTAACGACAATAAAATTACTAGTTACGATTAATATCGTTTGAAGTGTCAAAAGTTTAACTATTTTTACGCCAATTTGATTAATCGACAGTACTTTTTTTCAATCGACAATGTTTTAGGTTAGCAATTAATAACCAAATGAACCGAGCGTAAATATAAATTACGACCTTCGTGATATTAAAAATCCAATTAAGCTTCGCGGACCATCGGTGCCCGTACCCTCTTACCGCGGCGTAATATAGTTTTCTATAATATAGAACAAATGATAAAAACACACGTAGTATTCGTCGATATTTTTATGTACTCGGCAAATAAAAAATGTCGACGCACGGTCAACATAGTATAGTAAACGGTTATATATGGCGCTCGACTAGTGTACGAAAATATATTTAAAGTTTCTGTTCTGTATAAAAAAGGACCGAACGATTGTTCAAAGCTTTCATTCGTTTCGTTTAAAACGTCGGAGAATATCCGTTTATTCGGGCAACTTTAATAAAAAGAGGATCGGAGTTTGGCGGCTTATTTGTATTTTCAATCACGATCCGTTATCGACGGTTCCGCTTTAACGTGACAAAAAAAACAACCGAATTACTCCGATTAATATTAGTTTCGTACGTTTAAATAATTATAAATTTAACGGCACAAATAATTACCAGACCGTGTTTACGATTAAAAATTTCGATTTTTATTATTTTAAATTAATTCACGACGAAATGATTCGTCGATAAATCGGTCGTAGTTATGTCCCATAGGTTTGTTTCGCGCGCAAATAAATACGAATATTATTTGCTTCTATAGAAGTAAATATATAAAATGTATAAAATACGATTAATTACGAAATCGCGATTAACAGCTTCTAATATAACGAGAACGCGATATAAATTATCGTTAAAGTAATTAATTAGCGTAACGTCGAATCATTATATCAATATTGGTGTTCGATTTACAATAAAAAAACGCTTTTATCAATTATCTTTTATCAAATAATAACACGTTAGTCGTTATACACATACCCGATGTATGGAACATCTCGAACACGATTTCAACATTATTGATTTTTTCAAAAATTCGAGAAAAATTCGGAAAACGAACCGTTTGATGCATCGCCCGCGACCGAAATCGAATATGTAAATATGAACGAGTTATCGGAATTTCTATCTGAAATACGAGGACGGGTATTTTATTACAGGTGGGTAACTAACTAAAAAAATACTTCTGTAAAACCAATATATATATATATATATATAACTTTGTCTGGAGTCTATACAAATATGAAAATACAATGAGATAACAAATTCACTCGCGTTACTTCGAAAATCCAGCGGTATATACTATGATATCATATTATTAAGTATAGTACAAATTCGCTGTATAGATTGGCGAATATAATTACGAGCGATATACCATAAATGAAATGTGGAGCGTTTGAAATGGCGTAATTTTTGCATAAAGTATGTGATTGACGTCTCACAATTCCCCGGTCGTTAAATAGAACTTTTATCGTAGACGACCCAATGGCTATTTCAAATATCTACGGTACAATCGTTCCGGGTAATAGTTTAAATATAAATAACGCGGGCGGTTTGATTTAAACGTAAACAGGATATTAATGGATTATTGGTGTCGTCTACGTAGCACCACATGTGTTTCGAAAGTTTCATCGTGACAATATGAAGGTTATTCAAGTTTGTTACATCATTCGTGCAACGGAATGTCTAAAAAGTTGCCAAATGACACGGTTTTTGTTTTCGAACGGATCCTAATGAACCAAACGTACGCTTTAAAATAGTTTACGAGTATTGAAATAATATATTGTTATCCGATTGGGTTTTCCTTCTCCAAAACGAACGATATTAATACGTACATATACAGGTGTAACAGACATTAAAGTCCCCGTATAACATAAAGTTTGTTTTGCCAAAAATACGCGACGATTCTTTATATTTCGAACGCTTACGTATATACGGTCCTAATTTACGTTCGAGTACGAAATTATTTTTTAAATAATCAAAATAGTCATGAATCCGGATAACTTGTATTTGGCGACGTTCTTATTGGCGAAAACAGGTAATCATTTTTTTTGTTTTTTTTAGATCCGCCAATCGTAACGATAATCTTTCTAGACATTATTCGTAATTTCGAAAGCACGAAACGTATTTAATTTTGAAAACTTAATTTTTCATTTTGGCGGGAATATTAACAAATCGGAATTTTTATTTTTCTACGCTATTATGACTAAAATATTATATAGCGTGGTTTATTGTTACACGCGTTGTACGTAATAATTGACTATTTTACTTCAATAGTCACTTTACATATACGTACAATGAGCGATAATTAACGGACAAAAGAAACAGTCTATAATGCATTCACATTTTATGTTTCACTACATTTTCCGTTTAAACTTATAAATTAGTTTTATCACGCTTATGGATATTAATGCGTTCTATATTTTTCAAATGACGAAGTGTATATACATATTGTTTAGTTACGTAAATATGAACTAATTTCACCGTGCTCTCTGTAAGAAATGTATTCCCCGTGCCATTGTCACAACGCGTCTATATAGCAATTTCGGTTTATTAAATTTATACATTTACAAAGTTTGACGTCGAGTATAGAAATGTTGAAGAGAGTTTTTTTTCAAATCCCAGGGCGGTATTCTATTCGAAATATGAGTTGAACGTTTTTTTTTCAATATTTCTCACATCCGAGACTTTTGTTTATTTTGAATTCGTCGATTAACATTCCTATTTCGATCCGAATGCCGAATACGTAGTGAACGCCTCGTACAATTTTCATTCCCAATAATATTAATCGTAGATAGCGTTTACTCCGACTCTGCGCCTCGATATTGCGTTACAGAAAATAAATATAACGGTATGTCGATAGATATTTATTATTTGCTCGCTGAGACTTACAGCGTATTCTCACACGTGGATATTAATATGAAGTTTATTGTAAGTGCGCGTACCATCCATTCAAGTTGAAAGGACGAAAGACGTGTACGCGACGGAATACGTTTTATTAAGGAGTCATATATCGTCCGCTTCTATTTCGTATTCGGTCGTTAACAAAATATTAATCGGCGTTGTCTATAGGCCACGGGCATAGCGAACCACGATACGTTATTTATTTTCGCCAATATTTTGGTTAGTCTACTACCCTGAACTAATGCGCGGTGTAATATCGGACGATTATTCGCGGACAATCGTAAAACGACGTTCAGTTTGTCGTATAAAACGCAGCGTGTTGGCCAAAAGGAAAACGCGCGCGTGTAAAAATTGTAAACGCGCCGAAATAATATTATACACGTTTAAAGAAGTATTTAACGACGATCGGCAAAAAGGTGACTTTTCGATTAGCGACTCGATCGGGCGTTGACGGCGTTAGGGCCGATTACTTTCCAAAGTACATTATTTATTCAACGCGTGTTACCGTGATACACGTCCGTATGTTATTTAGATCGCTTTTTTTTTAATCGTAGATTCGTATAATACGAAATTCGTAAACAATACACGTTTACCAAACATATTCACGGTTAATACAAACGATGTACGTACGCGGCCTCGGTGCGCATAACCGATGACGTCCTTGGAGGTACGAGTATATTAACGACGCCTATAACGTAACCTAAATCGTCAATATACGAACACCGTCGTGTTTTAAATATATTTCGCTTTTCACGTGTACGGTTTGGAATTGTTTTGTCGTTAAAACGTTAAATGCACCGTATCACGAGTCCAAATTACCCGCTCTACAAACGCATTAGAAACGAAACAATAGAGTTGTGCCGAAGGTATTATTTCGTTGTTAATTTTAATTTCGGATATTACGCGTACGCCGAGTAAAATATGCTCGGATTCCCGTAGAAGCCGTTTAAAAAAAATCCCGCTTAATCATCGCGCAAAAAACTTCGTTCAAGTGTATAAAATGCGCACGGCGATAAAAATCCTAGGCCTATTGGGAAAAAAAAATTTTAAACGCTATCGTCTTCGCGCGATAACTATGAAAACTTACCGATCTCATATGTAAAAACGATGCAAATTATCGGACCGTAAATGTGTCTTCTCGATTCCGTCTTACCGACAAATTGCAAAAACATATTTCGGCGGGTGTAGAAAGCAGTTGGCAAAAAACATTTATAGCGACAACAGGAGATGTATCACGAAGTAGCCGTTCGAATAAAACGCGGAAATATTACGATTATAACAATGTTAAACCGTTTTCCGTGTTTATTCACTTTTAAATAATGTTCGGATAACGAATCAACTAAAAAGGCTTATATCATTGACTAATTATATGTCCGTTGTGTTGGACAATCATTTTTTAGCCTAAAATCTACAACTATCGAATATTCGTGTCGGTTAAATATCGTCGTTTATGAAATGCGCTAAATGTAACCTGAAATTTTCTACAAACGAATCCTAGTCAATTTTTTGAAATCGAAATGTATCTAACAAACTAATTTTGTTATTATAATAATAATTATAATTTAATTTAACTTAATTATGTAAAAACGCGTTAAATAAAATTGTATGCTACCGTGGTTATGTTCCTTACGGTATTAAGATAAATACATAATTACGATTGTATTCCCGTCGAAGAAATCAATAGTAGCCCTCTATTTAAATGTTTAAAACACATAGCGCGACAAAATTATACGTTAATTCGAAAAACAATACAAATATATATTCGTATTTTTTCTTATATAAGGCGCAATATTTTTTTAATTTGTCGATTTAAATGAAAAACAAGTATATAAGTCCGCTTTTATGAAACGCATAAACACCCGACGGTACATATTTATTACGATTTCATTTTTCATTTACCATATTCGAGTAGGTAATAGATTTATACACACACATCTGTGCTCGCAACGTAAATTAATGTAACGTTGATTTCGATCAACTCTTTTTGAGTTTAAACATTGTGTTTCTAGTTAACAAACACCGTACGATTTTTCGTCATCTTCCGAAATGAAATTTCCTCTCTGGGGCATATTTTTAGTTAATCGAAAAACGGTATTCGTCGTAATAATAATAATAATAATAATAATAAAATCCTTTATTTCATACATCACAACGTGGTTAAAAATATTTCGTTGTTAGCAATAATGTATTCCATTGTTATTCGGTTCCAGTTGGAAATATAAATACAGATCGCACGTTGTACAAAGAAAATTAAAATATATCTCTACTTAAAAATAGGAGGGAGGAGGTAGTGAGTTTATTGATTCTATCCACCAAGTTCCTTTTTCGATTAACTCGAAATATACATTTTTATGTTCGCGACGTACATTTAAAAAAAATATATATATACACCAGAAAGGGAAGAATGTCGACGAATTTTTCGATTACGAACTAATATTGTATTATTATTAATACGACGTATTAGACGCTTTTACAAAATGCGTAGTCCAGTTTTTTTTAAATTCGTTATATTTGATATTTCGATATTATAAAATAGAGGATCGATATTTTACGGAATATCGTTAGAAAACGCCATAGTTATTTTATTTGGCGAAACGTTTCTAAAACGTAATTAATACGAGAATAATCCTAATACGTAGTTCAATTGACGGTGACCATCGACTTCGGCAAATCGAATAGGATTATCGAATAGAAAATCTTCGTATGTACAGATAACGTTTATAGGTTTTTCTTAAACTTCGGGGATCTCAATTCGCAATTGAGCGAGTTCTTTGATTTTACGTGTAGTTCGCGCGTGAATTTTCTCGCGTGTTTCTGTGTAAAGTGTCATAAAGGAATCCACGGACTACTCTTGTAGTTCGTATTTTATGGGTATCTGGGGAAAATTACAGCGCCGAGCTTTATTATTTTATTATCGTTCTAGTTTTTCTAGTTAAAATTTTTGAAATATTTACAACGCGCCTAAGAATATTTCCGAATTCTATTATTCGTAATAATAGTAATAATAATTATTCATAAACGAATCGTCGAGCGATAATACCACCACGTACCGTTTGAAAGCCTTTACGCTCCCTGGCTGTACATATTTACGGCCTAGAAACTAATTAACGAAATAACAATAATAATCGTCGCCCACGTGCGCGATATTGTAGACGTACGATTACGTGCCACGCGTGAATTACTCCGAAACAATAATAAAACCAATCTGTACGGAGCTTAAAAGGCGTTCGCCGAAAATCCATAATTTTTGTAATTCGAGATTTCGACGTAATCTATCGTTCGCGCGTACACGCACGTATAAGGTGTGAAGATTTTACATACGTGATACACGTAGCGTACATAAAGGAATTGAACCCGGCGAGTTGAACACGAAATGAGAAAACGGCCGGTCCCATAAAGCGATTTTCGAATTACTCGTAATAATAATAATAATAATAATAATAATAATAATAATAATAATAATAACGATAACGATAATAATAACAACGACTCGACTTTGACAATGATTCCGGTTTTTATTGTTCGGTTTATCGCCGCTAATTCCGTTTTAATAATGTTACGGAAATTGCGTACGTTTACGATTCTCTCTTGTTTATAAAACGCGTCGCGTAATCCACGGGCATTTCCAAACAACCCGAAAGCGGGCGGGACACGGTCCATTCGTAACGTTGTTATAATCATCGTCGGTGTCGCGTCGGAATAACAAACGCGCAACACTATATACACGCGCGCATAATAGCTATTATAAAATTACGAAATCTCGATACTTATAACAAAAACGAGGAAAATAGCAATTTCAAATCGTAACAATTTCTATTCGCGCGTCGATTCCGACGTTATACTTCCCCCAAACGTATTCTAACTTTTATCTCCGGATACTTTCGGCCCTAGCACGCAATCTCGTCATTTACGAGCTACGTTTTTTCTGCGTATAATGTATATATATATATATACACGCGCGCATATATATAAAACCTTCCTCCGTGTTTCCGTTTACGCAGTTTCTTATATCAAGAACTGTCAGCCGTCGTCAGCGGTTCGTACGTGCGGTCAGTGGTCGACGGTGGTACAGAAGACACGCGGCACGTGTTCGGCGATCGCGCGTGTTGCGTCGAGTCGTATGTATAACGATATTCGCGGCGGCACCGGCCCGAAAGTTTACTAATATAACGTAATACCGCACAAGTGCCCGGCCTTGCCCACCACGCCCGACCCGTCTAACGAACAATATGAAAAACAACGGGAGGGACGACTTTTCGGTTTTCGCGGTGCGTCCCGAATACTTTCCTAACGCGCATTTATATACATATATATTTGGACACACAAACACGCGCACGCATATAGTAGCTCATCTCCGCGTACCGGCTAGTGTCGGGCTTACAGAAATTAGAACACGTTTTTGCGTCCGTTTTTGGCTCATTGGGATTCCGTAAGCGTTGTCGCATTTAATCCGATCCCTTTTTTGTCCTTCCCAGCGGCGCGTCGACCGTGTATCGCTATCGCCGCACGCCGACCACGATTTCTAAGTCGCCGCGTCGGTTTCGTAGGCGAACGAGTCGTCATCGTCGTCGTCGTCGTCGTCCTCATCGTCGTCGTCGTCGTTCGCGGACGGACACGGGAAATCGAAAATAGATGCGCGCCAAATATACGACACGCTGTACACAGCTCTCGCGTTCGCCCTCGTTGGCGTGTGATATAATCGTGTGTTGCGCGGCCTCTCCGATCCGAATGTCCGCGGGAAAACGTTTATAAACTTTCGTACGTAAATGCCAACGTACGTTTTTTTTACGAAATAGGCCATAGCGTGGACGTTAAAAACGAAACGACGATACGTTAAAGAGCGTCGTTCCGACGTATACGGTAAACAAATTTATCGAGCGATTAATTCTCGGGCGTAATAACGACGAAAAATGTTTGGTGGCGGGAGGGGGGGGGAAACCACGGGAGATAAAAAAATAGTGCGTACACGATATTATATTCGATACGGACACGCGGCGCAGTCTTCCGACGCGTTTCATTTGTCGTACACCGCGCACGAATAAGTACCGTCGTATTCGAGCGTTTTCCCAAAATCTATACGCGACGAATTTTCCGAAATGTGATGAAAAACGTGAAAAACGACTAAAGGTGAAACGGTGAAACCTCCACGTTATTCCTAACAATATATGACGGACTATCCACTCTTCGTTGGTACTATTGCGGTTTGTACGTAGCAAATACTCGACATAGCTAGAGGAACTTCGGCGGCCACGTTTTATAGAATTAACAATACGTTAACGTTGTTCTCCAATAAAATTTAACTAAAAATTTCACGTACAATTCGAAATACTATTTTGAAAATTACGACTACAAAGACAATACTTGTTACGTATAGATTAGATATATTGTAATAACGTTGTATTTTTACAAACGTCAAGCTTTTAATACAAACACGAATAAATAATATCCGATATCGACGAAAATATTCGGTATTTCTTTAACGTAAATCCTAATGGGAAACGTCGTCGTTATTGTAACGGACTAATTTATTTCGAATGTATTAGCTAATTGCAAAAACGCGTACGGTTTCTAATTTGTGACTGTATTTTACATAAAATGAATTTGTTGGTTTTCATTGATGATTAAAAGGTCAATACGCGTTAGCATGTATAATTTAAAAAAAAAAATAAAGTAATAATTATTTACAAAAATTGTGTTAGGGCGACAAAAATTAAGTATTTAAAACCACTGACCGTATTCGTATATATCCACGACTAAAACATAATTCAATAACCGGCTTTACGTAAAACTCCGCTGTTTACTTTTCGTTATAATCTGATTAGTCGAATAATATTATTTTCGTGTTTTCTCGCAGCGTTTATACTAGACACGTTTTTGCGAAATTGCCGTGATAAAATTGTTCAAAAACATTTATGGGAGTAGACTAGACGTTGCTTTTGTTTGTTGATAGGAAAATTTTAACGTTATTTTTGATACGAAACACACGAGATAAGTTTGATTTAGTTTTCAAAAAGAAATACGAAAATTAATTAGTACCAACTAATTTTTCGTGTACGTACTGCACAAATGATTATAAATAAGCTTTAGGTCGCGATATTTATGACCGTGTCATAAAAATCGAACAATAGGCAAGTGCCCAAATAGGGACCATTAAATTGGCCCTTAATATTAGATAAATTACTAATCACCCTTGGATTTGACTCCCGAAAATTGTATAATTGAATTAGTTCCCAACGACGTAAGTTAATATTCTTCAACAAAATTAACGAAAATTGAACGTTTATTAATATTATACCCAACACACAGGCACAGTACTCAATCTATATACTAACTGCGTTTTAACAAAAGGTATATTTAGCGGTACGTAAATTCGATGGATGATTTGGATACAGCAATTCTTTCTATCCGAAAAATGTTCAGTGGGAATTCCATTATCTATGCGATACGAATAAAAGTAAATCAAAGTAATCAAATACTTTTTACAGTTAACACTCGTCGGTCGCCACCTTCGCTTCATAATCGACAATTAATCTCGATGTATAATGAAAAATCCCCTCGATAGATAAAACGGTTTATGGAAATAAACTTCCAATAACTGAATTTGTCACTGTGGAACTCGATAAGTATTATGAATAAGAAATATGTTTTAAGTATCGATATAAAAAGCAAAATAGCGACCCGCGGCGCTGTGGATATAGATCCAAGTAAGTTATTTATTTGAGACAGACACGTTATAGTTTTATTAGTTTTTTGAATTTTAAGCAATCGTTTAAAATTAATTTATTATAAATATTGAATATGATAAATACCGCGACAAATATCATATATATATATATATCTGAGCTTGTACAATATTTTGAACGCTTAAAAAATTCGATAATTTCTCGTATTCAAAATAAATGTCGACAATTTTAGGTACATTTTTTTTCGAATCATTTATAATTGTGCGCGAGTAAACTATTAGAGAAATCGAAATACGTGAAAAATAAAATATCGTCAAAATTGTTTCTGGAACGTTCCGCACTTAAAAATTACTCAGGTATTCGTTCTACACAAAATAAATTAATCACGTATAATACTCACAAAATATAATTGAAAAATAAGTACGTCAATTGAAAAACACGCTAAAAAAGTTCAAATTATTTACTATTCTCATTCTAATAAATTCACGAAACGTCTATTTTCAAAATTTTCAAAATTTTCAAAATAATCGATTAATTGTAGATTTTAAATATGAAACTACTATATTTTGGTCCGAGTACAACAGTGTATTACCAACTGTTGAGCAATTTCCTTGATTTTACCTTACACGTCAGTAAAAAGCCGCGGCATTTTATTATTATTTTTTTTTGAAATTTGAAAGTAAAAACTATTCGGAACAAATTTCAATAATTTCATAAAACGCTTGCTCATTTCTTATCGCCATTCTGTGTGTATTTTAACAATAGTCCCGAAAACTAGAAAATTTTTGTATCGACATTCTTTAAAACAACACGCCGTCACTATACAATTTTCAATCTATAAACCAGGCTGAATTCGAATTTTACATATCTATATGAAATAATACTAACGTATATATATATATATATTACATCGTTGTCTACCCAATATGTTTCTCACTTTTAGTAGTTTAGCATATTATCAAAACACGTAAAATATATGACGTGAAAATTCCACGAACAGATTTTAGTTTATTTACCAAAATAATTATACACTGTATCAATAAATTAAAGCCATTGGAATGATTTATAGCGCTGAAGCAAATATACTCACATTTTTGCTTATATACCTGTAACCCGTAGCCCATAAGTAGTAAATATCACGGAGTAAATCTGTATTGTATTCAAAAAAATATTATACTTTTCCTAATACGTGTTATGGAAACGTAATGGAAATTATACGATAATTTATAACGTTATTTAGATCATAAACGGAAAATACGTAATTTACGAGGACGTAAAAGAGTAATTCAGCAAAATAATAACACCAATAACTACAATATGGCTGAAAGTTTTCTAATCAAAAAAGTAATAATAACAAAATTCCAAATATATAGGACGTTTATATTTTATTAATTTTCACTCGCCGCCGATTAAATAATATA
Organism: Geopemphigus sp. TES_GeoC_2020; assembly: GCA_025469175.1. Taxonomy (NCBI): domain Eukaryota; kingdom Metazoa; phylum Arthropoda; class Insecta; order Hemiptera; family Aphididae; genus Geopemphigus; species Geopemphigus sp. TES_GeoC_2020. Next base: position 46,227 of record JAIPRN010000131.1, read on the forward strand.
TTTTTATTTCCATTTTTATAATTAATCAAATCATCTATTGTTCGCTTCATACCTTCAAATTTCACGTTATTATTTAGGTTTACAAATAAATTAATCGATTAATAATTTTAATCGTTGAAGTAAACATTTATGAATTTAAATACAATAATATCGTATATATATATATTTTTTTTTTTTAATTTTTAGAACGCGAATTATTCTTTTAGAACTTTTTTAAAATTTATAAAAATCGTTAATATTACATTTCAATTTTCAATGTGTATATTATGTGGAAAATATTTGGGTGATATTTTAACCGAGAGAATCTCTCGATAAGACTCTGCATTTTCTGTCTCCGTCTATCTAACGGGCAATAGAGCAAAATCACACTGCATAATTTTTAAGTGTTTCAATTGAATTGTTCTGAAATAAATGGTAATTGATTAACGTCAATTATCAATTTTAATTAATAAAAAAAAGTTCTACTCATTTTCAGTTTTACAACTTTAACCGACTGATAACGAGTTCCTTTCAACAAATTCCCAATACTTTGAAGTATATAAAAGCTACACAGGGCAATATTTGATAGGTATGAAACGGGATGTTGAAGTATGGATATTTTTTTGGTTAAAAACCTATATAATGAAAATACACCGAGAGCTGGTGGATTGCATTGATGTAAAATTTCGCCGTTCTTACGTAAAATTTCATTAAATCCGTTTATAATAACGTCGATTGGTTGTCTATTCAATCATTATTTTTTGTTCACATTGTGTCCACAAACAAAAAAATCAACAAGTTTTATTTTGAATTACAGTTTACTCGTTCCTACTTTCTCAAAATTGACGTATTTCATTGCCTGGGTTTGCTTTTTAGTTTCAAAATCATATGTGAATACTCAGGTATCGTAATAAATAACTGTATTTAAAATGTTCGGATTATTTCTGACGATTTTTTAACGTGTCCGAACAAATTACTTTACGGTTGAACTTTCGATCTAACATCCAGTTTCCCCTTTGGCACATACTTTTATCATGTGCAAATTTACCGTTCAAGTCCTACGAACGCGTGCACTATCAATTGTTACTATTTCTGCAAAAGCACTAACGCTTAGACGACGAATCGACGTCGAACGATCTGATTAAAATTGTCGATATTTTCGTTCGTTAATGACGTGGCAGATACGACGGCCGGGTCTATTCCAACGAAGTTTTCGCCCATTGCGTAACCGTGTGTTTGAAAACGCAAACTCGTGGTACGCGTTTTCCAGTAAAATATCGCTTTAAGTTGGAAATGATTCCGCGGTGGCTATGTTTAATTCGACGGGAAATTTAATTCTAACAATTTCGATTTTTAATCCTATGTAATATTGTCGATTACATGCTGACGACGAATTTAATATAATGTGAATTCAATTAATCGAACACAATTATACCGGTATTATATTTAGGTACGCGTTCATTTAAAACGTTCCGATAATCCTCGTATACGATGTGCGACTATTTAAAAACGGGATAACCCGCCGGTTGAGGGGTAGCGATTAGATTTGGTTGGTTGTGACGGGATCAACTACAAAAACGTCGGGCATGAAACAATAAAATTGTTATCCGTTTCGATCATTTGGTTCGCGTTCACGCGTCATATAAACGACGCTGCGCTACGAAACCGAGTTGGCCTTCCGCGTTAATCTTCGTCCAGTCCACGACCTTTCGATAAAGTCCCATTCATCGCAGTTTTCACTTTTCGGTAACAGACAATAATCGCGGCGGACTAAATACGGGGCGCGCTCGATCACCGGGACGCGTCTCGATGCAAAATTCACAATGTTTTTCCACAAATTTGCTCCCTTCTTCCATTGCTTTAATCAACATTACGACGAAAATTTTTTGTTATATCCTTCGATTTTCAGACACCCATTCAATCATTATTATACCCCCGACCTCGAAGACAACGCTAAACGTCGCCTCGAATTTGGACCCGGATGTTCGTCGTATTCCACCTCTCCTCGGACCCGTCATTAAAACCTTTACCACCACTCAAAAACTCGGTCGCGTGACACGGTTTCCTCTACATACGTCTCGGTCAACAACGCGAAACGTTTCGTCGGAGATTTTCACGTTTCAACGAGGTATTTGAAATGAACGCGTTGTCCGACTTCGAAATTCGATATAATTCCGGTAATACGCAAGTCGATACTATAACCACCAATTTGGAAAAACGCGTGAACGTAAACTGAACGACCAAAACATATAGAAATTATATATCTCTCGACGCCTTTGAAGTGGATAAAATAACCTCCTTACAATCAAACTATTCTAAACTCGGGTTCTAATTAGCGGATAATTCAGACAGTCACGCTTTGTAGAAAACACCAACGGATTTCATTGGGAAAATTCTCGTTATTATCGCGTCGCATCTCATATATATATATATCAAAAAATAAATAAAATATTCATTCCGCGAAAGTATTATTTTTAATTTAAACAATTTAAAATTATTTTAAATCCCTACGAATTTTAAAAAGGTTTAAAAAGGTACGGTATTGTTATTTTTAAGAATCGACGCGTCTACGCGTAATATTTCTACGAAATATTTGAAGGACACACGACTAGATACCGATTGCCACCAAAGGCGTAACCACGAATGATAATTTTTTTTGCCGATTTGGATTTGAGATCGACGATAAAATATAAATATTATTTGAACAATTAATTCGTATTCAAATTTATGGAATTTATATTTACGAATGTTTTTTTTTTTATAAAATTATAAGGACAATATTTGCCCTTATAAATATTAAGCATAAGTCGAAAAGTTAAATCGCTTTACTATTAATTCAAAATTTAAATTAGTTTAAATTTACATATTGAAATTCGTAACACGAATTCATATTTATGTTCAATATAATGTGATATTCAACAGAGTACACAATATATTTAGAAGCCATATTTTATTCGAAATGCAAAAATAAGTTTTCCATAAAATAAACGTCAAATGTTTTGGAGTATTGTCATAAAATAAATAAAACGATTATTATTATTATTTTATCGAGTCGATAATTAAATTGAATTAATTTCAAAAAACGTATTATTTCAGTATAACAGCAATGACATTTTATAACGCATATAAACAAAAAATAAACGGAAAAATTAATTATATTTATTGTTAAATAAATAAAAATATCTGGAATAATGATATTGAAAATTAAAATTAATTTCGTTGGAAATATAAGGGAAAATTCTATCATGGGAATGATATCGAGTCCCTACTCTAGACGTAAATAAATATTGGTTGATTGATTAAATAATTCCCTATTAAATAAACGAAAGTATTTGTAAATAATAGAAAGAAATAATTTTTATCTCTTATTCCGTACGAGATCCTAATAAACTTTTGCGATGCAAACGCCAATTTCTTTTTTGTAGAGGTGTACACTGAGAATTTACTTTTATTAAAAGGTAATGAAAACAAATTTCTTTAAACGTCCGGAAAAATAACTTTTATTAGTTTGATAATAATATTTATCAAAATATAATAATTCCCGATAAATATAAATATCCGTAATATGTTTAAAAACCAATAATTTGTTAGTTACTTTTAATTAATGATCGTGATATTAATAATATATAATTTTTTTTTAAATCGCGTTTAGATAAACCAAATAAAATTTATAAATCTAATAACTTTAATGTTTAATTTAATATTCGGTATATTGTACCAACCATTTGGGTTCTCTGCAATGTTCTTCGGCGACATTACAATTAATTTCAAAAATTACGTAAATTATTCGTATTAATGTACGATAAAACTTAATAAAAATTAATTCAAATCGAAACTTTATCGATTAAATAAATTACGAATATTAGGTTGTTAATACCAATTGATAACCGATTATAGAATACAATTTTCGATAGAATTATAAACGCCGGCGGTTGAATCGTGTTAATTTTTTTATCAAATTGATAAGCAACTTAAAAACAATGCAAAGATAACATACATATTTCTTATCTGTTAATTTAAATACATCCTACGGACAAAAGGTAAAAATTCTAAAAATGAAAATATTGGATAGAACGTTAAAATTACAGAACAGTGATTTTCGTTTCCTATGAATAAAATGTGTCGATATTTTTCGTCACCGTTACTCGAACAAATCATTCGGTATTATTGTTTCTATTTGACGATGCTATGTCCGTAAAGTATACTTTTATGTTTAAATAAACGTATTCGAATTCGTTAATATTGCACGATTTCGAGTTTTTAAGATATTAATTTTGAAATTATAACCGATTATCAGCTATATTTCAATCGCGTTTATAAAAGTTATAATTACAATTAAAAATCGTTTTCGTCGATTTTGTACCGTTATGCTCCAAATGGTTGTGCCAAAACGATTGACGTTAGCGTCGTTAACCGATAGTTTTCACCTTAGATACTAGGCGCATAACATACTATTATTATTAGAAGGCGACCGGTCGAATTAACGATCTGTTACGTCTTTTGCGACGAATTTATAAAACTCGTATGTTATAGTCGGCAGTAGAGCCGAACGATGTGAAATTTACATCGGCGTATTCATCGTCCGACGACGCGTTTACCATATTGGTTATTATTCTAATTAGAGATGCACAATCTACGCGAAAAACACAAAAAGTGTTGTATACAAAAGAAGAATAAGTACGCAGAAGCGACCAATTAATGACACTTAGCCCGGAATTTATATTTAACGAAGTTAAAAGATCATTTCCTTTAAAATTGGCGACGGAGATTACCAGGAAGTAGTGATAGGACACGTAGATGATTAATGAGAGGATCGCGATAGTTTAGAGAAGTACCGCTCGTGTAGCGTAACGCGGTTTCTTCTTAAGTCCGAGCCAAACCCTTACCTTGAATTCGTGTAATTTTTAACGTCAATTACGCCGGTTATTTTATATATATATATATACGTACGTATAAAAAAAAGTTTCGAGAAATAATACGGTTTATTTGGTCGCGGTTTTTTTTTGTATCGATACGATAGGCCGGGTGCGATATTTTTATAAGTTAATTCTAGTCGGCCGGTCGACAAATGAACCGAATCTCTCGCCGAATATCGCTTTTCGGTTATCATTCATCCAAACAATTTCGTTAAAAGTGTCGGAGCAAACGACACCGCATTTTGCTTTATTTATGGCGTGTTTTTGAACTCTTGACGGTTCGCTGTGATAAATTACGACTGTATACGACGTGTTCTAATGTACCGCGCTCGATTTTACGTACTACGTGATCCGTGCCAGGTTCCCGTCGTCGATGACGATTGCATGTGCCACACAGGGGCTTGCCAAATCCTATAGCCGTATCTCGCCCGCGGAAGTTTCCGGAACAACAATGTCTACACATCGTCCTAATGTAATAAATGCGCGCGCGTCTTGGAATTTGAAAATTATTTCGACAGCGTTCGCGTAAACGGGAAAACCATTCGGGTACGTTTGAGTTGTAAGTAAATTCAGAAATGTTTGTAGCGTATCGAATTCGAAATTAAAATTAAGTTCGTTTCGACAGCGTTACGCTCGAAGCGTCGATCGTTTGTAACGTAATATGTTTACCGAGTTACTTTTCCGAAATCCTGTCCCGTTACGTTTTGATACGAACCTATCTACATTAAGTCGAATGATGTATTAGTTGACAAATACTAGTCGTATTATTGTTTATGTCGACGCAATTGTATTAAAGACGCGGGACGACTTAAACCATTTTTCGAATTTTTATTTTTCAGAAAATTCTAATCGAATTATGTTGCTTTTTTTAAAAATTTTAACTTTAGACGTATAGAAAAAATTACATAACTTTAAATTCGACGTAAATTATATTTTTCCAATTCAATATCAACTTAACGAGCTAACGAAAATTATTGACTAGCCAAACCGCTGGATACAATCGAAATAACGCGAATACAATTCAATAATCCTTTCATCAAATCCGCTACTCCAGTTATATGGTTTGTATACAAAATTTCGGAAAACGATCCGCGTACATTTGTAATCTACGATTTTTACGCAGACAACGTGAACGACGTAAATTAAAACAGAGATAATCGTTCGGACGTCTCAGTTTTTCGGGTAAATGACGCGCGACATATTTAGAGCCTTACCCGCCGACGTTCATATCCAACAAAAAAAGGCACGCCGATCGAAAAAAAATGAACTATATTTCTGCGCTGTATATTATATTCGTAGTCATAAATTGAATCGTTTATATCTAGAGGAAAATTATTTTCTATTTTTATTAATTCCTATATCGCGTTTTTTCCGGATCGCTTCCACGGTCCACCGGCGATGTCATTATTTCACACGACACCGGGTAAAATATTTAACCGCCCAATAGTATGACCGTAGCATACGGAGAGCAAAATAAACACACCGCGGTTTGTTGTTATTGGGCGAAACGTCGATTCGACTAATCCGTCCTTCAAAACGTATCCGGGCCGATTCCATGGAGCGTTACAATATTTCGTGTCAATATTTATTATTATAACCGCGGACGCGGGGACGCGTTCATTATCGAACGGTGGCGTTTCACGCGTTTCGAGTGTTTCCAATCAGAGTCCGCGTGACGGCCGTACAAGACGTACGCGCGTCCGGCCCGGAGCCGAACAAACGTCACCAATACTAACTAAATCGTTATAGTCCCGTCAGACGAACCGGGAAATGTTTTAGCACTTCTGAATTATCGTCGCGGATATGACCGTCCCCGATCGTTTGCCAGCCGTGCGACGCGCGTTCCCGTTCCGTTCGGATCCTGCATCCGACTAATATCCGTTACCCGGGGAGTGTATGAACGGTAGTCACTCATCGAGTGTACCGACGTTATTTATTCGCGAAATAGTAATAATTAACAATACGTCGTCGAAGCGCTTATCAAATTCGTTTGTACGGCCGTGTTATCCGTTAAGCTCTCGGTAAAGCCTCGAAATTGCTTGTTTACTTATACTATAATACTTATTGTTTATCGACGGAAATTATTAAGTTTCACTCCGAATCCGCGATAATTGCCGTTATCGTTACGCCGCCGATTTTCGCCTGTCTCGTTCGGTTCCTCGAACGGTTAATAAACAATTTTTGTGCGTTTTCGCGTTCGTACATTGTCCGGCGGACCGAAAGCGAAATGAGAATATATATAATTTTTTTTTAAAAACCGATCGCGAATAATAGGCTCAACTTCTGCGATCAGTATGTTGGTTCTAAGTTATACGGCGCACGAAATATCCTTAGAACTCGGCGAATTAAAATTCTAATAGCGCCGGCCGTAGGATTCATTTGCACGCGTATATTCGTCACACGGACGATACCAACCAGTTACGGTAAGTCCGTTGAATATTTCGAATGGTGATAACTTAAAAGTGTACATATATTTACGGTAGAGTCATTGTCGCGTAATAAGATGTTTTCGACGATTTAATTAATTGTATTTAATTTATACGACGTTCGAAACTATGTATAATATTTAAATTCGTTTTAAGCCTTTAAAGTTTGGTGAAATATGGTTTGTGAAAAAGGTGTCGTGGTAATTAATTTCTAGTGTAAAATATTCACGTTGTTAAATTATAACCAGTACTTACATTTTTGTAAGACTTTCATTTCGCTGGCAGCAATGAATTTGATACGCGAAATAAAAATTACCGAAAATGTTTTAGCCATTGATATCTAATTAATTTTATAATCCATATGTTTTGTGACTAATTAATGAACATATTTACGTTAATTTATCGACGAATTAAGAATTTCGTTTGTTCGCTACACGAAATTCGGACGAAAGGACACGAATATCGCGATTGTTTAATATTATTATAACGACGATTTTAAAATTATTTTTAGTCTTAGCCCCTCCGCCGTGGTCGGTTATTGAACTAGAAATTCGTCGTAACGTAATACGGGCCGCGTTTCGAAACGAAAAAACTACTGACATTTCAGGTAAATGGTAACCGCTAATTAGTAAACGACGCTCGAATATATTTTTGTACTCAATTCTTAAAACCGCAAATTGGCTTAAATCCAAAAAAAAGCTATTTCTAGTGTTTCAATTTTCTTTAAAAGTGAAAGACAATCTGTACATATATAATAATGGCGTATCATATATTACTTTATTTATAATCCGGTAGAATGATCGAATTAAAACAAAGTGAACTTATTACGATAAAGTGAACGATATTTACCTTAAACACAAATACCGATTGTATTATGTCGGAGAATAATATTATCGCCCAGTCAAAAGAAACAAATTATTCTATGAATATATACGCTATGCATATTAACGAAGATCGAATAATACAGTAATATTTATACGAATACATACAAATTCGCCACAATGCTGTCCTTCACTTATTGTATAGACATAACAAACAACGAAAAAAATATCATATAAATATTAATATCGTAAAAACGTTGTCTAAATATTAAGGTCAAACATATCTCACCCATGGAATCTCCTTATAAGTGTTAAATTATATTAAATCATGTATCGATACAACCGTACACGATTTATCTATTAACAATAACAATTAATTTGATAACGAGACAAAAAAAAATTAATACATCAATTCATAGGTTTTAAATGTTTACATTTTGTCGCAATTATTTAATTATTCCTATTTATTCGTACAATAAAAGAGTAACATACGTCGTAATATTCAAGAATAACGGACAAAATTATACGTTAATATTTTGTACATATACTTGAATGTCCTACATTTTCAACGATAATAATTTAACGACGATACTGAAAACGCGATTTATTATTTTAAATGTTTTTAAATATATATATATAATAACTTTTTTGCCGTTGAATGTCCGTTGTCACAAGCATGCAAGTTGATTATAATGACGGTACGTAATAGTAAAATGTATTATTTATTATTCATAACAACTTCGGCGCCGAGTTTTACGTTACCTCGTAATTTCGCTCGTTATCAAGTATGTATAAACGGTTTAGCGGTGATTTCGTGCTAATTCAATACCTTGACGTTACACGATAGTCTCGCAATTTCACCTAGCCATCAATTTGCGCGTGTGTGTGTGTGTGTGTGTGTGTATGTACAAAATACAGTTCTGTCCATCATCACTCACAACGAGATGTCTAACCGAATGTGTAATCCAATTTCAATATTTCCGAAATTGTTTCGTTATTAAACGCCCAAAACGTGGCAGCAACGCAACAGCGAATAAGTTGCGACTAGTTACTTTGGCTGGACAAACTTTGAGAATCGTGAATAACCTCCCCCGACTCACACACATACACACACACACACACACACATACACACACACACACACACACACACACACACACACACACACACCCACACACACACACACACACACACACACACACACACACACACACACACACACACACACACACACACACACACACATGCGCGACAGATTTTGATCACGTGTGTTCGACCAGTTCGTTAATTATGTCAACATCAATTCCGTTATGTTAATCGTGGACAATACAATCGCAATAATTGGTTTCCGAAATTGTCGTTTTCAACGATTTGGTAACCATTACCTCGATATATGGTACATAGTCATACTCGTGGAAGATATTCGTATCACCGACACGCGTTATTAATCTTTTATTTTTTTCACCGGCGTAGAATTCCAACGGTTTATTACTGTCGTGTCCGTATCATTATGCATTCAGCTCGTTGCCGAATTCAATAGTCGAAATCGTTCGACAGTAAAATATACTTCCGTTTTTTTTTTTATAGCTTAACGCCGAATTAAAAGAAGTTCACACTTTTTCAATTTGTGATATACTCGCATTAAAATGGAACTCGTTACAGTATTTTATTTGCAACGCGCAGTGTACACGTAATAAAACACAATAACGCGGAAAATAAGAATCTTAATTTTTACATAATCAATATATTTTATATTTGTACATTACGAAAAAATATTTTTTTAATTACGATCGAACGATTTATAAATACTTGTAAATGTCTTAACCGTGTAACGAATTATAGTATTTACATAGGTCTATGTACGTTCACCCTCCAAGTAATAATAATATTCTAGCGTGCCTAATAATCTTTAGAAATTTTTAAGGAAAATCGATAAATTACCCGCGTATAATATTTTAAAGTATCCCGCGAATCAATAAATAAACGAATTGGCGTTCTGATTAATGTCCGAGTATTTTTTTTACACGCGTTTAGTTAACGTTTTACAGGCGAATTTATAATTACGTAATATAATCGTAGTTATGAAAGTCGTTACAAATAATTTGAGTCGAACTCGATAAATCGTTGAGCAATATTACACTTGTACGTATACTGTTACAACGAAAATACATTTTTTGACGGGCGTATTGAAAAATGTACGTACATAAAATATAATGTTTTTTAATTGACTACGGATTGGATATAATATATACTGTAATTATTGCTCAGATATGTATATTTTAGTTTTGAATTATTCAAATAAAAAATATGAATAAAATATAGCATAAAACGAGACTTTTAGTAGCATTATGGTGGATGAATATTCATAATACATTAGTGTAGTAATACGTAGGTATATGGGGATCGTATTCGAATTATATCACGATAGTCTGATATATACTATACAAGTTCCGTAATAAAAATCGTTCCATGCCCACGTAATAATAATTATTAAAACGTTCGCATCGGCCGATTATGCGCTGAATATAACAACAATAATCCAAACATACAACACTTTCAAATTATTCGAAGAGTTCCATACGCGTGCGATTAATAAAATATTATATTTTTTGAACGTTAGGCTATGTTTATATAAATATATATAATGTTCAATTGGAAACAACGAGAAAACATTTTAAAAGTACGCCAATTATAACTACTATAAAAATTTCGCTATCGTATATTATTTCGAACTATATTATCGTACACTACGAACAATACGCGGAAGTAAACATTATGTACACATTTTATTCGTAATTCTTATATTTTTCTCAAATTCAAAATGTTGAGAAGAACCGTAATACGTTATTTAAATATTTCGCGTGTTCGTACATGCTAAATTGTGTCCCGAGAGACGTCAATTAAACTATTGTTTAATGAACAATAATAGGTAATAATAATACGTTAAACGGCGCGAAACATAATTAAATAAATATGAAAGCGGACTTTTAACGTTTACACGTATCCATTGTCTACGTAAATATAAAAAAAAAAAATATACGACCGAGCATTTTTGTATCGTGTCTTAAAACCATTTTTATTGAAGAGCTCGTATATTCAAAAATTATACAAAGACGACAAGAAACCCTACTCGGTATTGTAACGCGGAGTGCGACATATTTAGGCACTCAGCGGCGACTATTAAACACGTTATGGATAAGTCGTTTTTGAATTGTAAGACCTATTTTTTTTACTTTCGAAAATCGTAATATTCCAAATTATTATAACAGGTTGAGTTATAACTGCGTACGAAGTACCCACTGAATGATACCTGTTGCATTGTTGATAAGTAGCATATTCAAAAATATCCGTTATACTTTTGCGATATTACGATATACAAAAGTTAATTCGCGAGATCCATTAAAAATTTCTGGCGCGAAATGATTATAGGATTATTCTACAGCGTGAAATACAACGTCCGTTAAATAAATAACAAATTTATGAACTGGTCAAATCCGTTTAGTAAACATTTCAGTAAATTACAACGCGATTTAGTTATTACTTTTTTTACGTAAAATTTAACTATAGTTGTTTTTTTCAATTTAATATGTACATCAAATACGGATGAAAATTCGGTAATAGGATTTTAAAAAGTAAAAAAATTAGCGAACAAATAAATTTACAAACGTAAATGTTTTTATAAATTTAAAATATTTAAATTGGAAAACAAAAACATTAATACTGGGAAAATGTAACAATTTTTCACTATAAAAATCAAAGATTTTTAAAAAACTAAACACTCTACAATTGGAATTGGTTAAAGATAAAAGAAAAACACGAGATTAAAAGGAATACAACAAATTTAAACAAGAAAATAAAATATATAATTAAAAATAAATCTCAAAGTTGTTTAAATTAAATGTTTTCGTAATTATTTTTAAAGAAGAATACGTTCATAAATTAAGAAGGTGTATTATTGCAATTTTAATAAAACGACTAATAATAAAAATTTACGTCAAAGAAGTAGTAACTAAGTAGCTAAACAAAGTTAAGTACACAGCCAAGATTACGACGTTTAATAACATGTAGGAAAATATATACGATAATAAAATCGAAATTTTTAAGACTATTCGATAGAAGATGCACATTAAGATTCGCTTAAAGCTACTAATTTATCGAATATTCCACCTATGATTATAATGTGATATAAAATTATGAAGATTCGAAAAAAATTGTAAAATTTACAAGAAACTGGATGACTGTGAATTAAAAATGTCCAATAACCTTTTTTTTAATTTCGAGACTTTAATTTTAAAATATATTGTATTATTTTTGCGAATAGCATAAAAAATATTAGCGTTGATTTTATTTGTTGTACACGAACTAAATTTACCTTAGTTTCACGGTTAATGATTGGACGCGATTTAAAATATTTAACAAATAAAAATAAATCGCTACAACGTAGTGTCCAATTTTTAAGTTATTTATTTTTCTTGGACGTCGATTTTAAATCGTTGTTCCATATTTTATATTCTGTCGACATCGATTCCAATACGTTCGATATGTTATCCGTTCGTCGTGAAATAAACAATATTCAATATGTATTCGTAATTTTGTTGCAGGTAAGACGTTTTCCTACAAGTATGGCAGCGAAATTCTAATAGAAGCCCAAGTAATGCGTTTTAAATTTTATGTTGATAGTATCGTTACGCGTGTTTAATAGCCACGGTTAAGGAATACAAATATAATTTAGGTACCTTATACGCCTTAAAAATATGGGTTTGTGTACCTATTGCGGCATTCGTAAGCATACGCCGAACCGTGTAAGCAACGTTCGCATCCGCTTGTTTGGGGCCATTGTGGTTAGTTCTTTAAAAATGTACGAGATGCCGTAACCCGAACGCGTAGTGGCGTTTTATTTATTTATCGAGTACGTTCGGTACATTTCGGAACAACCGTGGCGTCGGTGAAACTCCTAGACGTCCGCGGTTTTCGCCATTAAAACTACGAATTCCTCCTACACACGTCCGTTTATATGTCGCTACGTCATCACACGTCCTAGAACCGTTTCGTCCTTCTCGTAACCACCCCAGCACCGTTCAGACTTTTTTCCGTCCCGTTTTCTCGGCGTATCGTACCGTAACGTTACATTATTATCGACGTATCCATTATCGGCGTACAACCCGTCCGGGTCTTAAGTCGACCGCACGTTAAAGCGTCATAAAAGGACGTATTAAATATGCCCACGATATTTGCGTCCGACTACGTTGTATTGCACCGTGAACGTAGTAACCGTCGCGGTTATCCGTGTGATCTCGTGTTCTTTGCGTATGTTGTATCGAATGAGTGATTTTACGCACATCAACTTTTCCGCGTCCGTTATATGTATTATCGCAATATCGGCACGTGTAAACGTTGACGGTGTTTCTTTCATTAGTTACGACTCGAGCGGGAAGGCCCCTAGTACTTAAAAGTCTCAAAGTATGCTCCGAAAAACGTATTTCTCGTTCCTTATTTAAAATATTATTTCGAAAAACGTGATTGTTAAAAATTAAAAAATTAATCTCTTCGTCTTTTTTTTTGTCCGCGTCTTTCTTTCCGTCGTTTTTCCTCTTCGATTTTACATAAACGATATACAACATTTTGCGTAGATAGTAATTTATTTGATAGACTTTCGATTGTTCCATTAGCTTTTAGAAATGTATCGAAAATAAACGTCAACATATTAATGACGATTTCGTAGTTATGTAATATTATACTACGATAATTCAAGACAAAATTAAAATTTCTAGTAAAACGGAAGGTTTTCGCGTTTTATATTATAACGACGTTTCTTTTAATAAATAATATTAACAAAAAACACTACGCGTATCTAAAAAAGCGCCAAAGATAATCTTTGTATATAAATCAAAAAGGTACATAATAGAAAATATTTATATTATCTTCAATAATTTTTAAGTTGTTTTCGATATCTATAAAATAACCGTACAAATGTACAAAAATATAAACAAAATAAAGAAACGAAGGATTTATTTACTTATATTATAAATTAGTAACGCAACAATATTATACATATTTGTAATTATAAAATTAAAACCAAAATGCTTAATATTGCTAACGTTATATATTCGCTATTTTATTTTTTATTAAATCAATAAATGTATAGGTCAGAATTATGTGATTTTCGTATGTTTATTAACATTGTTACCTTTTTCGTATATGTAACGACGTGTTTATTATTATTGTTATTTTTTTAATTCGACGATTTATCATATTTCAATATCTAATTTCGATAAACTTCTAAAAGCTTTTAATTGAGTGACTGTAATTAGTAATTTTAATCATTATTTATTTAATTACTATTTTAATTTATCGAAATTAATTTAATTAATTTTAATTACTAATTTGTAATTTTGTAATTTTGTTTTAAGTATGTTTAAACATTGTGAAACCAAAACGTTCTTTCTATATATTTGTAATGAATTGATAACGCAGTTTTAACCGTTAATTCCAATCACACTCTTTCGCCATTTTTATTTGTTCGCTATTACTTTCCGTAACGTTGAAATATTTGATTTATTCCGAGACTAAGCGTTAAATTTTTTAATTATTCTTATAATACGAGTATATAAGCCCTGCATATCCGACCAATTTAATTTCGTCGATAATTCGTGTTTATTAATTCTATATTTCGTTCATCCGCTAAAATCGCTTTTTAATATGGGGAATTTTCATTGATAACTCACGTTACACTATATTCTTGAACACGATACGTTGGTTTCTATACAGCGGCTAAGAAACGATACCGAAAAATGTTATTATAATATGAATTTTTTTATCTCGAGTTTGCCTACACTTAATAACGCGGAGTACGATGCGTTTCGATTAAAGCACAATAGCGCAAAACGCTTTGTATTTGAAACGGAAATGAAAAGTCGAACTTAAGAAATACCACACGAATAGGTAGTTAATTGATCAAGTGTCAACCAACATTCGGTTCATATAGTTTGTACATAAAATACGATTTTCGATTTTCGACTCGAATATTCGAGAAGGAAAAATTTATTGAAACGATAAAAATGTTACGAACTAGGGAGTACCAATATGTGTCGATAAACTAAATTTTGACGATCCTACTTTCGTTATTTATACACTAGATCATAGCATTACGACATTTCGTTAGTTTTTCTTTAAATTGGTCACTTCCGTAAACGTTGAAATAAAAATTATGCCGCGACGCGTTTAATTTACGGTATATTTTTTTCAAACGATAATTATAAAACTATAGTAACTATATGTATGCATTAATACTACGCAAAATGAGTCAAACTAAATTATTTAGTGATCGTTCGTTTTAGTTACTTTATCGATAAAACCATAAATGAATTTGTTTTTCGATTCTCTCCAGGATCGTGATTGGGTTATTTAAATTTTTCTTATCTACACATTCGTTAAAAACTTTATACGTATACGCATTACGGCGAATGGATCTATCGATATACAAATACCACGCGTTATTGTATAACGATAAATTGTAACAATATTTGTGCATTTTATCTATTGGTTAAGATTATAAACAATAACGGTTTCGAAACACGCCATTCGTACTAACATATCGTAACTAATATAATATTATAAATTAACTTTATCGATTTTTTTTTACCTTGTGACAATATTTCGTACAGCGACGTAATAAATAAGAAATTCCATTAAAATACAATAGCGCGTAACCACCGCCAAGCGTCGTTGTATTTTACATGTACATCTATAATACCCCTGTTAGTCATAAAAATGTTCATTTATAATACATAATATATTGTATCACTCGTGTAGTCATAAGGTAAATAAATGATTTATAGTAGCAATATAATAATTTGTTTATATTGTCTTTACAACGAACTGTAAGAACGCGTTTAAAATTATTATGCCTAGATCGTGTTCTACGTCCAAATTGCAGACACTTTCGATATTTACAAAATCGATACTATATTCGTTTAATATTTAATGTGTTACGTTACGAATCCCTGATTATTGATTTATGCGTTCCTTTCTTCTAATGATAATTACGTAAAACTTTTTTGTTCAAATAATTACCCGTCGTAAATAATTTTATTGTAAATATTTCGCTAAATACTTTCAGGTTTGAAACATACAACGCGTGTAAATATTAACGATACGTCAAGTACCGACAACTAGTAATTATATTTTTTCATCTAAAATAAACGTCTGTAACAGAAGTTAAATTTTTCGTATACCATTTTCAAAAAATTACTTTTCCGTTTTTTGTGTAATCCAAAAAACAATCCTGGAATATTAATAGAAAATATCGTCGTAATATTATAAATATTATTAGAAAATAGTTTCAAAACAATCCCGGAAAAATTTAATTTCCATTATCGAACGTTTAGATTTTGTATATAATATATTGAAATGTAGTTTTTAAATTAGTTCGATCATTTTTCAGATATTTATTAACAGTATGTTTAATTCTCATATTTTTATTTTATTAGACCTATCGTTTAAATTTCGAAAAGAAAGTTAAGTAATAAATTATGTATTTATTTATGTATGTATATATGTATGTATAATGCATATTGTACATGTGTTGTTTATATACAATTTAATTAGCATTATTCATATTTTAATTAATAAAAGTGCAATACAAAATTATAATAATTTTGTATATTGAAATCTACTTGGGTCGAAAATACATTTCGGGAAATGTCCATCAAGCGTATAAATATGCGTTGTATCGTATTTGTTTTAAAAGACATACAACTAAATTCGTTTACCTTCTTATGGTATTTTTCGAAATATTACCATTATCTTTATTACGCATTACTATATTTTATCTTGTACCAAATATCAATATTTCGCTATATTGTATACTTAACAATTTTCTCTAATAATTGCCTAGCAATGTATTTCATATAAGATGTAACACACTTATACATATTTAAAATAGTGTCTAAATATTATTAAAAATTATACGCTTATAAGAATTGTAAGCAAATTCAACTTCACTTTAGATTCAACTGAAAATGATTTTAAAATATTGAATATTTTACCCGATTATTTCCAAACATTTATTTATATATATATTTACCAAATTAAGCGCAATTCACAATCTTAAATGACAATCCAATTTAAGATCACCGAGCTTTTCATTAACGAACCTGGTTCATGAAATTACCGTAATTATAAACATAGTTTTGAATTATTAAGTAAATCTGACATTATAACATTTCTAAGAATAAAAGTAAAAAACTGTGTTATTACTAGCAAAGTTATTATAATTGATTTATTAATGAGGAAAATAATAAAATGTGGATTGTTATTTATAAAGTTTTTCGATAGACACATTTTTAATCTGTATTATTTTAACACAAATTAATACGAGTATCGTCATGCAATAGATTTTGTCTTATTGCGCATATGTCGTATAGGAATAAATGAGTTTTCAAATTTTAGGGTCGTGCTAATACACAAACGTTTTGCTACAGTCGCGTTTAGAACATTTGAAGTATTGTTATTCAACATTTTTTTATAGGAATTAAAATTTAAAATTAGGTAAATTCATTTTTTTTAATTTTACTAAAATTTGTTTTTTATTTATTTATTTTTAAATTTATTATAAATAATGTTCAATAGCAAATATTACGATATCCTTGAATAACAAGTATAATGTATGATGTGACTATCTTCGTTATACTCTTAAATAAGAAACAAGGATAAAAACAGTATTTAACGGAATTTTGAAAATTAAAATATTCAAATATTGACATTCGAAATATAAATCCGTTTAACTATTTTTAAAATATGGACAAATTAACTTTCTATCATAAAATCAATTATTTGTCGATAATTGTTTCGTGACAATGAATAGTATACATTACTATATTATAATTACATAATGAGAGATTTATTCAAAAAATGTATAAAGTTCTTGAATTATTTTAATATAACACGTATGGATCGATAACTCGATGGTAGACTGTAAAATATTAAAAATCATGTCTAAGAGAAGCTGTGGAATTATATTTTTACGAAAAACAAGTATATTGTACAAAATATGAAAATAAACATATTAAGGAAAAAACTTTATACCCGGACAGTGTGATCCAATTGGATAAGTAGAGAAGGATATACTGTACGCTTTTGTTAGTACACCACTATACCCACACATTCTACGGGAGGATCATGGGGATAAATTGGATGAAGATGCTATGTGGTATTATGAAGTGTTCGAGAGCCTGAATGAAAGGATGGTTTTTGAAAGAGATTATGATACGTAACGTTATGACATATTAAAAATAGAAGGGATGCTCAAAATCCTATATATATATACAAAAGAATCATTGCTCGTTCGCGCTGCAATTTCCAAAAATTGCGTGACCAACGGTACTAACAGTTATATACTGCGCATTTTATACCGTACGTATGCGCAATCGATAACAATTAATTACGTCTATGTACGCTTGTATTCAATATACTTTATTCGAACATTGTGACAGATTATAATATAATGATAATAGAATTAGGAATATTTAGTGAACGTTTTATAATAATTGATAAACTATAATTACGATTAGAGTACCCAAGTAATATATCAATTGTTTGCGTAGTCTTTTATACAATAATACTACGAAAAAGTGATTTAACATTTTGTTATAATCGGCGTTGTAAATATAAAATTAGAATTTAATCGAATTTTTTTAAAATAAAATTTTATTTTATAGAAATACGTCAAATAATTTGTTTTTGATACTTTCCATAACCTATTTATGTAATAATAATAATAATTATTATTATTATTATATTTATACAAAAATATTCATTAAACTATTCGTTACTAAGTTCTCAACTGTTTCTTGGATATATTATGTTGAATTTTATTCAGTTTAATTTACAAAATACCCATCAAATATTCATATACATTTCTAAATGCCTTGAAAAATGACTACATTTGTTTATTTTTAGAATATAATTCTGATAATAGTTTTTAAATCATATATGATAATACGTTATTGTTTTTATCCGTCTGGTTGCCCGAACTATTGTGAAATAGGTACAGTTGGATTTTCAAGAATGAAGTATTTTTAGATTTTATTTTCATTAATTCATAGTCCACGGTATTTATCAATTTATCTGAATATTACGTTTGTACTGTGTAATTCGTATGTGCTAGCATAGGCAATGCATCGTAGATATACAATACATAAAATTCCATTTTCAGTACTCGGTAACAGTTAATCAGTTTATTGTATCTAATCATAAGTGACCAAGTTTCATCTTTTGTTTTTATAATAAATTACGTAAAGTAAGAACGCAGACGAATTGATTAAAAACTAGACGTTTTTTAATTATATCTGTTTCTTATGTCGTCTCGCAGCGGATGCCATATAACATACACTGCAAGAGGTCTTTACCTCTACCATACATAAATAAAAACCAGCAACGTTTGCCACCACGCGAATATCATGTGTTACGTATTTTCCGTGTTATAAAAAAATCTCGCGGGAAGTAAATAAAATCAGTTTTATTTCTGTTAGGTACTAACGGTTAAAGTCATATACAAAAACCGATTGACGCGCTTTATGGATATATCCGTATATATTTTTTTATTTTAACGGGCTAATAAATAAAACGCTCGAAAACAGAAAATATCAAACACGAATATTGCGAAGAAAGAAAAAGACATTTTTTTTCTTTTATTCCGACATTTTGCAATATTTGATTACGTTTCATACGTTATTTACATATATATATATATACTTAATTATATGCACAAATACTATTTATTATTTAAAACACTATCGTTTCGAATAACTTAAAACCGATATATAAAAAGTTCACGCCCTATTTATGGTTAAAAATGTATTCTATTAATAAACCGTAAACGTGTACGTACACGAATTTCCGAACATATTTTACAACTAGACGACTTAAAATGATCGACCGAGATATGATTTTGATTCTATCTTTTATTATTTATTTACGCGTATCCGTCAATTATTACTTAGAAATTACGTAAGTACTTCTGTACAAATACACGTAATATTTTCAGTTGGTTTGGTCGTCGAAAATTATGCGTGGAAGTTCGATTTCGTACATTGGTTCGATACGTACACATTTTCGACGAAAGTATTAAACGAATTAATATTTTAACGTGACGTTGTTTTCTAATTCGAAAATATTACTTTCGCTCGTTCAAAGAAGTTTTGTATTTCATAAAAAAAAGTCGCTAATACATTCGGGTGAAGTTTATCTATCTGAGTATTATTAAAAATTATTGCACCTCAATGGCGACGCGTTCAAATATACGTTAATTGTACAAGACCAATTCGAAGATTATTATATTTTTAAATAAAATGGAGGAAATAAAAAATAATAACTGTATAATGTTTTATCGTTAGCTTGTGACAATTTACATACACTTTTATTATTATTCCATCAGCAATTGTATTTATCGATGCCTGATAAGACCTTTTTTTTTAACACGGTATCGGCAATACCCTCACTGGCCCGGAAAGCCTGAAGGCAGTACTTCGGACCAATGCCTGATAAGACCTAATATTCTATTATTTTGTTTACTCGGAATTTTCGTTTCAGTTAGTAAAGTATGCCATTCAATATCACACTTATTCCAAAAATATATTTCTACTGTCTATTTTTCGTCGATAATATATTTTTTTAAATAAAAATAAAAGTATTCGATTTAAAAATTGTTCGATCTATTCACATTTAACGATTAACACATCACCAACTTTATATATTATGCTTGTTTGCATTGGGAAATCGAAGGAAATTGACGTCAACAATTTTAACGTTGTTCCTGGATTTCGTTTCGTTAAATATTTGAAAAACTTTTAGTGGTTTGACATAACGATTATGGATTAGGGTAGATCGCGGTTGTTTTCGTCACAATTTTAACGAGCACAGTGATAAAAGGGTGTGCTAATTAGAGCGCAAATGACGCGTGAAAAATATAATTCGATTTAAATAAATCTAAGCGCCTCCTAATTATAATCAAAATTTCGAATTCGTGTTACTTATGTTTGACAGCGAAAGAAAATCTATTTTAACACATCGAATGCATAAACGTCGATCGCACAGTGTTAAGAACGATTATAAAAGTGGGAACAGACTATCTAGCGCACGTGCTATCACGTTGGCACATTTAATTTGTGATACCATGTTCAGAAATAAACTATAGTCACATTATCATGTTATACTTTTTCATGTCACAATTTATTACTTAGTAGTCACTGTTTTGTGTACGTAAACACAAATTTTTTTCTTAAGTAAAATTTAAAATGGAAAGAGTGATTTCAAGTAGTTCAGAGTGGGAAGAGAAATTGGAAACTGCAGCTGTTTTTGCAGTTTTGGACGAACAAAATAAAAAATTCACCAGATCATGCTGGGTACATGAAATTAATAAAAAAAGGTTAAAATTGGGGGAATTCCATTGTCTAGTTCGTGAATTACGAAACGATCTAAGACAATTTCACATGTATTTCCGAATGACGAAAGATGAATTTGATTATATACATAATCTTAATAAAAAATTAATTCAAAGTTAATTTGAATATATGTATTTTTCTAATAGACCGAATTCGTGATGACACGTGAGTCGAAAATGTGTGTGATGCTAGAAAATCAAAACGTGCTATAACGCGTGAATTAAGAAATGTGATGTGACGTGCATGAGGTGACATTAGTGTGGTGCTGATACATTAAAATACTTTATAAATGTATATCCCACACTTTTTTCCCGCGACGTAATAACATATGACAGCACGTGAACTCACGTGACGTGACAATAGGCTGTTCCCACCTTAATTTGCGTTTGTGTCGTATCGGCCAGATATTTACTTAAATGTACACGAATTACGCCATTATAATATCAATTACGTTTTATTAGCATTAACGGTAGCTTTAATATTAGACGGAGCTGAGGCGGTAATCGCCTTAGCGGTTCAGCGTTATATCGCTAATATGGAAATTATTGGCAAAAATAAGCCTTCGCCGGAAGCGGGAGAATATAAGACAATATATTGTGGCACGGGACAAAGTTTTACGAATACCTACTACATACATTGGCGGTCAGAAAAAAAACTATCGTAAAAAAAGGCGGATATCACTATAGATCGAATAACATAAAAGGACATATTTCATTGATAAAAGAAAGTTCTTCGATTATACGAGCAGCAGCTTTCGGCATTTTTAAATTAATTTAACGAGTAATCACCGATAACTTCTTGGGTGTAGGATTATCCGTGAATCGGTTGTTAGCAGTTGAATGTGATGGAACGAACGTAAACGTTGAAAAAAGTGGAATTATATTACGCGTTTATTGAAAAGAAAGATTAAATAAACCACAGAAACGGATAATTTTGTGCGATGCGTATGAATCAATTACCGTTGCGAAATTCAATAGTACATATTGATGGATCAACAACGGGATCTCGACGTTTACGGGAGAAGTTTGTGAAGAGCTAAAAAGCCGTGAAAAATTCAATTTCGATCTATTCTCGTAGAATTGCCGTAAATATCGCCTCAAGATACGACGAGTACAGTCCTAAAGTATTTATACGGAATACTTTCTGTGGCAATAACGAGACTACGCTTCTGAAAATTTAAAAAACAAATTTCGAGATGTCTCGTAACACCCGATGGGCATTACGCGTGCTAACCAAATTTTTCTACTTTACGTTACGATAGAAGCTTCTATGAAAAATGTAAGCGTTTTAATAACCTACGTTGTCAGTCAACGTTTTACGTTCCGACCCGGTTTTCTATTCATTTTCTATTTCTAACTCGTCCTACTTGTAAAGATTGTGTACAACAACTTCGCAAACTTAATTCCCAAAGCCATAATTGATCGTGTAATACGAAGAAATAATTATTTCGCTCGTTTCGAGAATTTTTTACCAACAATGTTGACTGATCCCTGAACACGTATTCGAGAATTAGCTCGTTCGTCGTATTTTGAGAACTCGCGACATAAAAACAAATAGAAATAGAAACTTTATCGAGAAATAAATAGAAAACTGTTATTGAACCGCCAATTTTATAAACTATACCTAATTATGATATTCAATCGTTTATCGAAAAAAGGGAAAAAATAACGAACTTTTATTGCGCTTACCGCGTTATTCACGAGCAGTAGAAAAATTGTTAAGACTGCGACGGAAGTTTCAAATATTTCGTGTGGTAAATCTGAGAAAAAAGATTTTATTAATGAATCAATAAAATGACGTACTGTTATGCCGAAATTCAACGCTAAAAAGATGTAATAATTTTAACACATTATTAGTATTATATATATAATATTTTTCTTTTATTAAACCAATATGCGAATACGATCACGTTTAATTATATAAATAGCGCTTTTCTCTTCTATTTACACATTTTCTCGAATATTGTGAATTTTTAAGACCGATCCGGAAACAGAAAATGATGTCGTATTGCAACTAAATTTAATACTCAATATAAAGATGTCTATTGGCACCTTTTTATTGCTATGCCTGATAAAAAACAGATAACTCCGTTTTCTCTATTTAAAAGTGGCCCTCCCCAATGTATATATACGATAATATTATTGATAATAAACGAAAACTAAACGTATTCAAAATTCGTGATTCATTATCGAAATTCTGCGTAAACTAAGTTTCTTATTTTTCTACCGCTAAATAATATATTATGTTTTAAAAGCTCAAATTGAACAAACCAAAAATTAAACCGTATTTTGTTTAAAAAATTGTTATTGTTACGTGTAACAATCGTCGTTTTTAAAATCCTAACAAAATATCTTATGGGAATTTATACGCGTGAAAATAATGAAATATTTTTTTATAAAACGAAAAATCGGGTTTCTTTTTCTTTTGATAATTTAATAAACAACATTGTATTAAAATATAAACGTATAATTATTACGTATAATTTTCGATCAAAATTAAAAAAGATCCTTGAAAAAAAATACTAACCTTCATTGGATATTATAACCACACTGTTGTTTTAATAACAAAAAATTAAACAATAGCGGCGTTTTATGCAGCAGATTCCATATAGTTTTTATCAGCACAATAAAACGCGAATGAATGAAAAAGTTTGTATTGATACCTAAAAGGTGCAACATATTTTCCGATACAAAATACTGACTACAAGCACATTTTTTAAGAATGAGAAATCGAAATCGTATCTTTGAGAACAATACAGATAGGTATTTTTATTCGTATAACTAAGTTTTTTTTTTGGTATTAAATTCGTACGATTTTTCCGTAAAAATCTAGTAGTAATAATTATATTATTATAATTCCTATAAGCGCGTTTAACAAACAAAAATTAAAATATATTTGTCGTAATTTGTTTTAGTATTAGATATAGACAAACGTCTATATTTTAAGAAGGTATTCGAGATACGTGTCAATTTGGTTAATAGAAAGAAATTCGCAGAAATGCCAAATATGCGTTTCGTATTAAATTTGAAAATAACTTCCATTCAAATTTCAACGACTAACAAAGGCCGTTTTATATATTATTCATGCAAGTAAATTTTTTTTGATAATAGGTGTGTCGTTTGAATATTCTCTTTATTATTATGTAAAGTACAGTTTAAAGACATTTTAAAATGTCGCGCTGCATGTGCTACTTGAACGTTTATTGATGGTGCTTTACTACCATCGAAACTATTATGCTACAACGAAATGCAATATCGCCGTGAATCGTCCAATAAGCTATTTTCATTTATCTTCAGTTTAAAATAGAAAGTTTGAATTCACCGAAAATATGTCTCGGCAATATGTCCTTGTGGTAAACTGTTTCCATAACGTGTTATCGACGTCGAAAATTATTTAATAATTGCCTGTTTATATTAAGAACGTACGAAATGATAATTCGTTGGACGTGAAAAATACGCGTACTAAACCAAAACGAATACTATATTTTAGTCAAAATAGGATACGTATATAAACGCGTAAACTTATACTAAATATTGTCAATTGTTAAAACGAAAATATACTCGTAATTTCTTATAAAATAATTAAGTAATTACGGCGGTAATTTGAATGTATCTAATCATTTTTTTTTTTAAATTTTTATTAAAAAGATTATTTAAATAAACACGTGATAAACAACAATTTACACGAAATAGCGTGTACCAATTACGTCTTGATTTATGTGAATAAATTTTGTTCTTTTTCATTCCGAGTACTTTTTTCAAAAACACTTTTTAAAAATGTTAAATTTTTATTCGAAATAACAATGAAACAGTGTGATTTGTTCTTATACTTATGTATATATACTTTGTTTTAAAAAAAAAAAGAAACCCGGATTTTTATTATCGGTTAATTTATACCGATTTATTTTAAACGTCCGTTTTTAAATGGAAATCGATATTTCCTTTAAAACCAAAATTACATAAAAAAGAAATCGAATTGATATATATATATGTATATTCCAAAATAAATTAAATTTAAATGCCCGTCGTTTAATACGTTTCTAACGATAATTTCCACCGAAATCACGGCGTAGAATATACCGTGCTTTTCTATAGCAACACGCTACATTTCGTTCGTCTGTATTCATTAATACGTTCCAAAATATCCTGAACGTTTAAATAAATACCGTGACCGTTCGCGCCGTTCATTCTGGCGGCAGTTTTTTATACGTAAACACGCACGAACGTAAGCCTGTTATTTTGTTTCTTCGTACCTTTTGTCAACGTTATCGCGCCCGCGCGTTGAATTTCAATACGTTTAACGATTTCCTTTCTCTCGTCATTTCCCGAATAATAGTTTACTGTTTTTAATAATATTTGTGCGTCGAATATTCAAATTTGGCCGGACCTATCAATGCGCGACCGACCCACATCGAACGTCTAAGGAATGGACATAGTTCATTCAATGTTCACTAGCGGTCATTTTCGTTTTAAGTTTACTGCAATGGCCCGTTTCACATGAACAAGCTTATTTAATTTACTCCGTCGACCGTACAGCGTAGTCGTTCAAAATTTGTCAAATATCACGATAACTCTTATTATCGGCAACTCGAATCGACGCCACCAAATAAATAATTAAAACTGACGATCATACGGTAAGTATAACGTAACCGGTCCACGTTATACGAGTCCTGTAGTTGAACGATTGAAAAATGAATTCATCCTCGGAAAACTGAGAAGCCATCAAAACAAGTTGGCTACTTGTTTCTTGAGTTCTATTAGTATACGAAATGCAATGACCGATTGTGTGCAACTATAATACAGTGACTTTTGTTCGTACGTAATTTTGAAATAAATGTATTTGTTTCGTAGTACACGCACAATTATTGCAATTTAATTGTAGTAGAGTTTGAAATTAAGACACATATAACGAAATATATATATATATCAATTTATATATTGATTATCATATTATTATTTACGAATTTTTGAAATATTTATTGATGACGGATTCACGTTTTCAACGAATAGTTATTAAAACGTATTAGATTAGGATTGATCTAATAATTTACACAGGACAAGTTAATATATAAAAATATAAGCTAAATTAAAAGTAACTTACATTTCTCAAATGTCAAAAATTAATTTTAAAAAAATAACCTAATTTAGTTAATAGTCAAAATTTTCTATTAAACGTTAAAATAATTACGTGGAAAATGAGATAAGATTTCTCAACGTCATCAATACTATATTATGTTTATATTATTGAAAAACTCTAAATTGTTGCTTATACAAACTAAATTTAGATATTTTCGCCAAAATAATCGATTAAAAGATAACAAAGCGTAAGTTTTTTTAAAAAGGGCAATTTATTAAGTTAAAAGTTCATTTTTGAATAAATTAAAACGTTAAGTAATTTAGTTAAAATTATAAGTTGATTTCAACTTTTAGCTTATTAATACCCAGCCTCGCCAATCATATTATAGAAATTGACTTTTTCGCAAAAACGTATTACATGGAACGTGAATAATTAGCCATTTAATTTATAATTTTACGTTCGGGACGAAGAAAAATATATTTTTGGAATTCGGCGTTACCGGGTTTTAAACGAAAATGTAACAACGAAATTAACAACGCAATAATTAAGAACGAACTTAATAAGCTATTATACATTTATAATATTATCGTGTTTTATACAGAAATAGCGATTCAAAACAATTAACGCGTACACAATTTTCGTGTTCAATAATTCGTTTCGTGCGAATGGAAAGCGCTTACACGCGTATACGTTGGTATAAATTGTCGATCGATTTTGTAACGTTAAATCAATAAACGTTACGACGAGTATTTGGATTTGAATTTTGTCAGTTATTATTGTGGTATGGTTACACACGGTACACTACGCATTGTCTGGTACTGGAATTCGTGATGTGCCTTTTTTATCGGCGAAAAAAAACTATTTATGAAGCGAATCGTTCCGCTTAAAACCATAACGTATCGAAATGAAAAATCTATACATTACGTGGTTGCTAAAACAAAACGCTATGTGTCGGCCAAGGCCGCGTTAAATAATATAATGAACACCTAACCGACTTGTCACACCTGCATTGTATATACTATGCATTAAGCATAATGCGTATATAATGTGCGTGTGTGTGTGGTGTACACATTCCTTCTAACGTATTATTATTATTTAGTAAAATAGTTACTGGTTGTATTCGGTTACCGTATGTAACGACACAGAATTAATTATTATCGCGTTCGTGTTTTAATTAAGGATCTCGTCACATCATAATCGATCGTCGTCTCCGTTAAAGACGACTTTGTTGTTTGACACGTTTTATCTTCTATCTTTGTAATTATCAGTATTTTTGGTTTTTCTTCCTGCTCAAGCCTTTCTATTATCCCGGTTTATATTAACTCGATATTCTGACCGTCGAGCGAAATAATACTCGCCTGTCGCGGATATTAAGACTTAATATAACAATACGACCAAACAAGACGTCCCTGTAAAAACAAAGTATTAAAAACGATAAAAATGATAGGCTCGAATCTCCAATCTCCGGTGTACCACAAGAGGCAATTTCACGAACGGACTAACGTTATTTATTACGTTTCAACATTTAACAAAATAATGTATTAAGACCAATAGGCTCTTGGTCCGCTTAACTTGGTCCAAGTTAAAACGTATATAACTCATAGTCGGTTATTGTGAATAAAATACCGAAAGAAAAAATAATTTTTTCGTCATATTAATTATTCCCGATTTTATTCAATATCCAAAACATGCACGTACTTACATCACGGAAATAAAATGCATCCCTAAAGACGCATTCCTAAGATTTTCATAGAAATAAAAGCGACTATAGTTTTTTCCTACGTGCGAACACAAATAACATATAAATATTTTTATATTTTCGGCCCTACGTCGTGTTATACAGTACGATGTGTTACGATATAATTGGTTTCTATTAAATCGTTTTAAAAATTTATTTCTTTGCCCGGGAGATAAAATGATCTAAATAGGGTTTTTTTTAACTTTACAAAAAAGTAAAAAATCAAAAATTCCTCGATCAATTATTTTGTTTAAGTTCGGTTAGATACTTTTTCAACAGTTAACGTAAAACGATACGATTTAACATCGAATTAAATAGGAGATATCGACGTATATTTTTCAATAATTAAAACGAATATATATGTAATGTAAATAATTAAGGTTATCGGGACTTGGAACTAGCTGTTCTAAAATAATAAAATGTTTTTGAAGTTGTAATTAAAATTAAATAATAAATCGTTTAATTAACCCGTAACCGCTACCCTCGGGTCCAGTGGACCCATCGACATGTCAATTGCGCCATATGCAAAAAAACCCATATGTTTGAAATGTGCGAAAAAAATTTGTCTAAATTGTTTGTAAGATTATTTTTCATTCAATATGGGTTTTGATATGTATTAGAATATCTGTTTTTGTTTTGAAATAAATTTTTTCAAATTACTTCTTTTTTTCTGTTAATTTTTGTAGCGGGTCCTGGGGACCCAGTTGTAGTGATTAAGTAACATATTTATGTGGGTAGTAGTTACGGATTAAAATTATCAAAAATGTTTTATTTTTAAGATTTTATACCGACAAATGAATAAAGTAATAGTTTTCGAAGACATTAAAATTATACAACCATATTAGTAATGTGAATTTTAAAAAAAATATATCGCTTCTTTCATATTTTAAGAATAAAATGTATTTGAAAAACCGCTTTGATATTAAATAATAATTAAGTCGTTATAATTTAAAACGAACGAATAATTACCGTGAGACATTAATCGCGATTATTACCAAAATAAAATGTACCATAATTTTGTACTTTCGTGATAATGAAGATAATGTTGTCAATACGTTTCTAATAATAGCGCAAAATTTGTACAATTTAACTATCCTATTTATTTATATAGGTACATCGAATACAATTTAGGTTTTAGAGCCAAAAATCTAATTTCAGACGCTATCACCGTAAATATCAATCGTAGCGTAAACAATGGCGCGGAAAGTCGCCGTAACTTCGATTTTGATAAAAAATAAAATTGGACTCGCGTCGATCCAAATTGTCAGACCCATAAAGATTATTTCGGTCTACGTGCTTCTCCACGGGTACGAATTTATAATACGCACGATTCCGTCTGTATATTTTACGCGTCACGTCGATCTCCGATCACCCGACATAATCGGGTGGTTAAACGGTTTCGTCAACCGGATCGCATTCTAAAGTGCGGCGGTAAGTAAACGGATAGGAGACCCCCCCGTGTCTTCAATGTGTTTGGCGGGCCTGAGTGAATATATAATAACTACGCGAAAATCGATAAAACGAACGAAAATGACGACAACCCGTCACAACGATTAAAATCGCTTTGGTCGAAATGATATTTTTAAGATCAAACGCTACATTAAAACGTGTACTACGGTATTATTATAGAGAACGCGTCAAGAACGCGCGAATAAATCATACCACGCCCGTTTCGACCGCTTAGAAATACGATTGTTGTCGTTTTCGACGGAATTACCCGAAATCGGAGAACTACGGGCCGACATTAGACCGTACAACCGTCTCAACCACTCCTACGAAATGGCAGTTGGGATACTATTATAAATGAATCGTTCGCGGATTTTAGTGTCCGTTTTCGTCGCGAAACCGATTCGTTGATCGGAAAAATAGCGACTATTCTACACGAGCCACACTCGTGTCGTCCGTTGACGAGCCAATCGAACGACGTCATTTTCGATTAATCGGAATATTTCCGCCCGGAAATCGAAACGTTCTTTCCTCCCCTCCCTCCCCAGACATTCGGCGTCTAAGGCGCGTTTACAGGCGACGGGTATCGTACGTTGTTCGTAAAAGCCTCGTCAATTTACGGCCGTACATCCGGTATTTCGGCGGTTCGACCACCCGAAACGCACGAAAATAACGAAATATACCTTTGTACACCGCGTACCGTACCCACATCGTAACGTCCGGCCTACTCCGACAGCGTATTCGTGCGCGCGCGTATGTACAAAAATTCGAGAAAACCGGTTGCAGCCATCGAGCGTTCGTTTCGAATACATTTTACTCCATGAAATTCGTTTCTTCTTCATGATGGCTACGAAACAAAACTCTTACCGGCGCAACGTTGTTGTCGTCGTCGTCGAGCCGACGGTTCGTTGTCGCGGCACGGTGAGAGGGGTCCGGCCGCTTATTCTTAGTACGCCTTTGTTCGGGTACCGCGCGCGCCGACCACCACTACGCTCGCCGTCTCCGCATTCCATCCGCGGTGCGCGCTCCGCGTTCGTACATCAACGTTACTACCACTGCCTGACTTCAGCCACCGTCTTAGTGTACGACGTGTTATCGTTATTCGCTAATCGGTTTTCGTGTTGCGCCGACGTGTGTTGAACCGCCCGTAATTGTCGTCGTGTTCGCCATTTTTTTTTTGTTTTTTTTTTTTTGTGTTTTGTGGAGCGTGCGTCATTCGCTTTCTGCGGCTCCGGCGTTTTTTGTACGACCATTCACCGACGGGTAAGTTTGTAACCACGAAACCGTGTGATCGCCATGTCCGGTACTAAGCGCCATCCCTTATCGTTTTTCACGGATTGCCTGATTATCCGGAAACTCGAGGAAGGTGTAAAACCCGAAGAATTAGCTAAATTGTACAACGTCAAGTTGGAGACCATCAACGAGATTCGTGAGTGTAAAGATGTATTCACCACCTTGGCCGTAGCTCTCCTGAATGGACCCACGACACCGTTAATGTTCAACGAAAATAGTGCTGTAACGGTTAACGAAATCTACTCTTGGCTACGTCATCAATGCAAAATACTTGATATCTTTATTCCTTGTGAACTGTTGCATCATAGAGCTAAATTGCATTACAAGAAAATGGTCGAGAAAATTATACACACGGACAAGAGAGCGGACGACGAGTGGGTTGATGGATTTATTAAGAAGCACGGAATAGAATTGTTGTTGTTGCTTAGCAAAGATATAAGTGAGGAACAACTAGCCAATACTAATAACAACACTGATCAGGGTAATTCTGAAAGCCAAAATAATGATAACGGCTCAAAAGATTGTAAAGTCACTCACGACGAAGCTATAGCTAGTTTCAACAAATGCGTCGCCTGGTCCGAAGACAATGGACTTCTTCCAGACGAAATGCGTCTTTTAAAAAGTCTGAGAGATAAAGTACTTGCTTGTAAACCTGACAATGCAAACAAACAGTCATAATTTGATTAATCTATCCGTTATTCGGATCTTTGATAATTTTTATAATATTTATTTCATGCTTAAATCATTTATACAGTTAACTTAATTTTTTAATAATATATTTTACTTTTTTCATTTTTCAATATTCTATATAATTGACAACAGATTCATTGGTCTTAAAATGACCAAATTGTGTTGTAATCAGACAGTAAATAAATATTTTTCTATATTTAAACTAACTTTACAATATATATAAATATATACATGTATTTATGTTTAAATAATATTCTTTTAAATTTAATTTGGCAAGTAATAAAATAATTCTCGTTATTTTTAAAAACTTTAATATATATATTTTCTATACAAATAATTATAAAAATAACAATAATTATATTATGTGTTTTGTTTTTATATAAAACATTTTAATTAAATAATTATTACCTCCATACCTATATTATAGGTGGTAATTATTATCATTCATCAATAGTTAAGAAAAACAGAAGAATATTCAAAAGTATCAGAAAAAACTTTTTTTTAAACAAATTTATTTTTGAAACTAAATATCACAAATAAATGTAATATTGTAAAGTGGATAACAATATTATTGGTCATTTTAAATTAATAAAAAAATAATTTATTTAATTAATTTATATACGATCTAATAATAACTATGAAACTTTATTTATTAACGTTTATATTTTTACACTGAAGTTTTTTTTTTTTTTGAAAATTATAATTATAATTTAAAGTGTATCAATAGTACAGGAATAGTATATTGTATTGATTTTTAATAAATTTTGTAAGCTTCAACGTTTAATACACCATTTAATGTTTCATTATACTATAATTAAATGTTCTCATTTATATTTATATACATTTTAAGTTAAAAATTTTATTTTGTTTTATTTTATCATCTATTTTATTCATATAATCAAAATACTTAATATTATATATGAAAACGCGCACAATTAGCGTGCTGAAAATAATAATGATTGATACTACTGATTCCTATGTGTCTAGTATGTAAGATATAAAATATAAAAAAATTGATATATTTGATAATAGTTAAATACAAATTGAAGATGAAATGTTACTTTAATATCTAATTAATTTATTTATCTAATTCAATATTTCAAAAAAAAATTTTCCTTTTCCTAATTAGAGATAATTACTTTTATTATAATAAATTACATTTAACTCATTTTTACATATATCTTCAATTATCAACTTTGATTCATTATTTATTCTCAAAAATCACTTATTCAAAATGTCTTTAAAATCTAATAATTATTCCGCTGTTTTAACTAAAGTACATCTATATTTTGTAAGTAATGTGCAGCTAGTAATACAGTGAATAAAACATGATTGTATTATTATTTAATAATATATGTAACTCTATGTATTTGTAAAGTATTCCTATGGACTACTTGATCCAAATTCAAACATTAATTGGATGAATGAAGAATATTTTATTGTTAGTATGATATGACTTGTGAAACCAAATTTGCTTCAGTGTCAGCTATTTTTTAAAAAACACCTACTGTTAACACAGACTCTAAAATATTAAATCATAATTTATTATTCGTGTTATTAATATGTTCTAATAAGAAATTGTTTGAAATGAAATATAAGTTTTTAGTATATTAGAATGATAGTGATCGTTAGATTTTATGGCATATTAATATATCGTTAATATGATTAATAATTTTCTGATAACATGTTTTTATTTTGTTGTGGCATTTACAATATTTTTAAAATGTTTTTCATATTAAATTAACTTTGATAACTTTAAATAACAATTTTTTTTTTTATAAAAGTTTTTCAATTCTTTTAAACATTGAATTATTTTCATATAATTTCTATAGTAATTTAATTCTACATATTTATTATGATAAACTAATGTTTGTAATTAATTTTTTTATTGTATTAGCTTTATATATGATTGGAGATGGCTGAATTTCATCGTCTGGTAATATTATTATTATTAATATTTAACATTTCTTGATATCCAAATAAGAAGATGCTTTACATAAAAATAATATTTTCTTCGCCAGTTACATCTTGCATTTTTACCACAATAATATAATCCTAAAAACAAATTTTTAAATTTTAATCAACATATATAATTACATCGGGAAAAGTATATATTTATTAGTTGATGGTTGATGATCTGATATATTTGCGTAACCCATAATAATTATATCCAATAAAAGTGAACAAACAAACAAATCATTTAAACCTGTTTGACAATATGTGACTTGCTTTAGTTATAATGTCATTTCAAGGATCTCACAATCATAATTAGTCAAAGAAGCGTCTGTTAATGTCACACGGATTAAGTGTCTTTTAATTGATATTTGTATAATTAATTTAACATTTTAATTTAAGCCATTAATTATTTTTTTAATACTTCTCAATATTAACTGTACGATAAATATATATAAGAATTAAAATAGTGGTTCGCAGTAATTGAAAATTGCAAAAGTGGTCTATGACCTAAACAAAAATAACTACTCTAGACTTGAAAACAAATTATTTCAATAACGTCTGTTTAAACTATATAATATTAGTCTAATTTATATAACTCGAGGACTTTTTGTTTATTATGGTGAAGTTTTTCATAATATTGGTGTTGTAATTTGAAAAACTGACGTTTAGGAAACATTACATTGTTCATCTTAAAAGTAATTGTTACAGCAATCTTCAGTTCAACAACGTTGAATATAGCCTTAAAAGATATATTCTTGTGGAAAATATCTAAAAGAAAATGACATTGTACAACTGAAGACTGTTGCAGCAAATACTCTCCAGATGTATATTGTAACATGTTTAAAACGTCAATTCCTAAATGAGAACACGGATATTGCAGAATAATGTTGCCGTCATAACTTACAGATTTCAAATCAAATCATAATCCTTCGATTTGGTTTTAAAAGTAATTTTTCGAATCTTGCTACTTAATTGATGTTTTAAGAAGAGAACAGACGCTTAATACACGAAATTCGTTGCGTAATTCTTCGTTATTTGTTTGTATTGTATTTGACATTCTTGTACTAAGGATTGTCACACAATCTAAAATTGAACAGTCGTTAAATACGATATATTTGGGTTATTGTTAAACGAGAGTAATAAATACTTAGACGACCGAAACATTTGATCGTGACACGTTGAAATTGAAACTCGATTGCCGAAAGTCATGCACCACGCTCTAGAAAAACGATTGATCATATTTGAGGAGAAATGTGCAATTACACACGAATTGTATCCGATACATGAAATAATAGGCATCATACTGAGGTACAAAACGGTTTTATTTTGGCGTAACGATGTGTATTTAAAAAGTACCGCTTGGATGTAAAAACGTTATTCCGATTATTCCAGTTATATTTACGCGAATCGGTTCGCAGTCAAAACCGGCGAGTTTTACGATAACCGGTGATAAGAACGGATTTTGATACGGACGAACGTTGGAGACGGAAACCTGTTGGACAATGTTCGACCGTATCACTGCCGTCGGTTCGATTAGCGCGTCGGAATCAAATTTTGACCCCGTTTGATTAGCGGCGAAGTATGCGCGTTGATAGCGTTTAGCGGATTCGAATTTTGACGGTAGTTGCTCTTCGAAATCCTGTTGGTTTGGTCGTTTTACGGTAACGAACGATAATTTCGCGGCGCTAGCGAAATTTTAATTTGCAAATACGAAGGACGCGCGTTTTCGGTACAAAATGTCTGGATAACGACGCCTAATATATTTCTGTGTGTGCGTATATGCGGTTGTCTACGTTATTCGGCAATACAATTTGTTACTTAACGCGGACCGGTTGATAGCGAAAATATGCTGCGGGTGTCGCGTGACGGGCAACGATGACAAATTGATCGTCAAACGGCGGAAATAGCGTGACGCGTTAATATTAATCCGGACGCTGCCCCGTGTGGTCGAACGATTAAAGAGTACGCTCGGTTTGGTGACGAAATTGAACGACACGTGTCGGGTATACGTGATTACTACTTACGCCCGCATGTATTCGTACAACAGATATCGTACCCACGACGTAAATATATAATTCGTGTATACGCCGTGGGACGTATTCCTCGTTAGACGCGATAGACAGTCGCCTATGGGCTCCGTTTTTTGTGCGTAATTTCCCCATATAATACGACGTTCGAGTCGTAAGTACGTCTTGCCGGCGAGGCGGACTTTATGCAGCGCGCCCGCTGAATACGTTCGATTGAATCTCGCGCACCGCTTGTATGTACTGCCTTTGGGTTAGTCGTCGCGGCGGCTATTCGTGTTTTTCTTAGACGAGAATTGTTGACCGACGATCGTAAAAAGGGAAGAAGTACGTATTCAATTTTGCGAAGACCACGTCTCGATGGCCGTCCGGCGCGGATGTCTTGAAAGCGTTTCGAAATGGTTTCGACGTAATTTTATCAGTTTCGAGCGAGATGTTTGGAAATCAAAATACCTCGATTGTGAGTTCAAACAAAGTCCGTAGCTTATTAAAATTACGAAAAACGTCGTTTTTTCAATTTGTATTCGAAGCTTCGTTCTTAACAGAATTAGAAGCGTTCGGTTATACAAAATTTTTCCATCATTATTCCTATTTATGATTCGTTAACAATTTATATCCGAAGTTTGAGAAGTAATTTTAATTTATATGAAAAGAAATCGTCATCCATAAATGTCGTAACGGCTTACACTGCGTCGAGACAACGAAATGTAAAAATAAACGTGTTAGTGTTAGAAATGCGCCCGAAATTGCGGGCTGTATGAATTCCAAATTAATTGGGAACTATGACAAAAGTGTTTCTTTGCCACGCATATTTTGTAATTCGTGTTAATTTGATTGCCGAACTTAATAAAAGAAAATCTAAATATCGAAACCTCGACGACAGGTTTGGTTGTTTATAGAAATCGAATCCATAAATGAAACGAATAATTAGTTATTTTAACGAAATAACTAGACGAATTCGTTCAGTTTTCAGCGTATTTTAATCCATTGACGATATTCATGACTAAACAAATAGTATGAAACTGATATTCACCACGCGTTTGCGAACGTTGAAACTATTTTGAGAATATTTTTATGAACTCGGTGTACCGACTGTATTAGCGAAAGACCATTTTCCGTACACAAAATAATTAAAACGAGACTAGAATCAATTTTAACATGAAAGAGACCTAAACGTCTAGCTTTACTTTCACTAGAAATTTGGCTTATTTTTACATTAAATGTTGATGATGTATATTAATTTGTATAGAAGAAGTAATACGAAATACGTATAATTTTGTTTTTAATATAATAATTGTATACGAAACGAAAAATATAGGAAATTTTTAAGCAAAAAGAATTATAATATCGTAAACGTGCGAGTTAGGATGATTAATTGGCAAGAAGGGTTGTCTAAACTGCGATACCAAAATCAAATTCCGATCGTTATAGAAGCGTTTCAATTACGACGTACGAATTAATAAATTTCTAGAACTTTACTATTATATATTTTATAATTATCCTCCTGCGTTCTTCCGAACCTTTTGTCATATTGTTAACGACCGGAACATATATCATATATTTATGTCGATTTTTCGAAACGTGTAAGCGTACGAAGTATAACGGTTTTATTTCGAATATTTGTTCCCCATAATGATTTCGCGTTCGTAGTAAGTGAAATGTCGTTAAAATGTAATTCAAATAACGGTCATTTCGACGGCTTTGCCGATTTCAAGCAACAAAGTTCCAATTCATACGATTCGTCTCGCTGTGCGTTAACGTGTAACGATTATTGTTGGACATTCGTATAGGGGAGTGGAGGTGTACGTCGTCGTATTGCAAACAAACGCGGGACGGCGCCGAAAATTTAGTGACGGTACTGAAAATTGGTCGTTTTCGTCGATAAATTTTTTCGAAATCTTTACCGTGCATGATCTGTATGTAGTATACGCGAAGCGTATCGCGTTATTCGAAAAGTCGTTCCGAACGACGGGCATGACGAATACCGGCGTTATAGGTATAGCGAATAATAATTTCGAACGTCCACTACGTTCGCGTTTAATGTGTAATATAGTAGGCGATTTGACGGATAACGCGCGCGTGCGTAGGATCAATCGCGGGGTCGGAAATCGAAAAGTCCGAATGGGGGGGGGGTATGCGACGAAACCGAGACCGCACGCGCGCACCGTGTATCCCGTGAAGGGATTCGATTTCGAGGGAAATTATTGAACGCCATCGGCCGCCGCGAATATAAATTATACTACGGACGAATCTGAGCCCTCACACACACACACACACACTCCCGTGTATCGATAAAAATTACGCGCGGATTACGAGCAACTAAAGTGTACTTACCTACGCGTATAATTGTTCATCGGCGCGTATTTTGGATACGGGAACGAAGGGTTTAATGGGAACGAAGTCGCTTGGTGCGTGTATAATCCGCGCGGATTATACGGATATATCGCGATATCGGAAAAGTTTAATACCGCGTTCGTTTGAATACTTCGGTGTAGGTTTACAGAAATCGCCCTGTTACGGACACTATTTTAATTTCGAACGCAACACGTGGTTATCCTCGTCCCCCCACCCACCGGCAGCAAACACCGCACGCGTGTATCTGGCCACACGTGACTACCATTTTCAGAATAACAACGCGTCCGGTATGACCACCGGAGAAACTCTCGGACCCCTCCCCTCCTTCCGCCGTGTCATTCCGTGATCGGATATTAATTATCGTTCTCGTAGATCCGCTCGGCTATTACGCGGAGTGCTAAAATATCGCCGAAGTGGAGACACGCGCGCGGACGTGGTCCGATTTTAGTCCGTCGCCCCTCGTTTTTTTTTTTTTTTATACGGTATCGGTAATATACTCACTGACTCGGAATGCCTGAAGGTAGCACTTTGGACCAGCGAATCGCTATCATTTATCGAAAAAAACAAAATATATATATAGGTTTTATAAAAATGATCTCCTTTAATGGGAAAGGTGAGCAACGTGAGTTATCCCCATGTTCTTTTACCTCCCCCCCTGTACGTCGAATTCACGATAATTTTTAAAAACTACCACTACTTAAGAACTGTCGCGTGGATTGGTAATAGGACAATATCCTGTCACGGGGGGCTGGCAACCATTTACATTTTCCAGTCCGCCGCCCCTGTGCGTTCTTATTCTGAAAACGGTGTACGTGTCGTACACGTTACGGATGACGGTCGCCCGTGTCCGTATTTCGGGGACACACGCCGAGTGCGGTGGCCGTCCCCGGGTCCCGAATTACGCGTACGAAACCGAGCAAGCGAGAGCGAACGACGCATTCGTACGGAATTTCGTCCCGAATTAGCCCGCCCGTTTCGTCGGATTTGCGCACCGGCTATAAGTCGATTGAATATCAACGTCGACCGTATTATTAGCGCGACGACGATTCAGTAGTAATTGGAATTTCAAAGGTCGGCGCGGGCACCTTAGCCAGATGGTTTCGAAAGCGCGACCGTTCGACGTATTTAAAAGCCGGCGCGGCGGTACGAAAAATGCTTAGAGGCGAACGGCGGTCGTGCGGAGGTAGACTTGCCGGCTAATAAAACGACGAATACGATTTTTTTTTTTTGTACGACCGAACGGCGCTTATTCCTTCGAATACGCCTCGTATTAAAAAAAAAGTCGGCCCGTGCGAACTTACTTACGGACACGCGACGAGAAATAAATAATACCTTAACGCGACGTTTAACGATAATAATAGCGCCACGTGAGATGTGTGTGTGTGTGTGTGGGGGGAGGAAGGGGTGCCGCCTCCGACGCGTACGATACATTTTCACTCGGTTCGAAATTTTTGATTTGCTCGACGTGGCCTGTTGTACGTCATACGCGCTATTTCGCCGCGGTCGGTTCAATGGGTGGGCGGATTTTTTTCGCCCCAACGGACCGCAATAGTTTCTGGTCAGACGCAGACGTACTACTACGCTGGTAGCTCGAGTACGCGATAGCGAACGAATGTTATTGCCATGTACTCGAGTACGTTAATAATTCGGTAGTTTTTGTTTGTCGGTCGAGGAGAATGGATCACGGCGGTAGTGGCAACGCCGGGCGTATGTACCCGAAATGTTCGCGTCGTACAATACCCGGTTAAATATAATCTACATAAATAACGTAAACGTCGAGAAACAAATTGACGGAATCGGAAATTCCGTAATCTAAATTGTCTCGAAATGTAGCGCGAACTTACCGTTTTGAAACGTATCGAAATTTCGTACGAAATTTATTAACGTAACGCTACGACGGCGGGAAATCGTATACGCGTTTTTCGTTATTAAAAAGTCGTGTTCGGCAATTATACGAAATATGGCGATAATCAAGTTAGGAACCCGCACCGGTCAAATTTGGGTCGAGACCATTGGGTGGACCAAATGGCGCCGATTTCGTTTAATATTAGAGGGGAATCTACTATTTAGTAGGACGCGTGGGATTACGGGGAAAATGAGGAGAAAACTGACGGACACGGGGAAAAGGGACGGCGAAGACATTTTCCCCGTCTCTAAAGGTTGGGTAGGTTCGAGTTCAGAAGAGTAAAACGTTTTAAATACTTGGGTTCAGTATTGACCCAGGACGTAATAACGAGACTGACGAAGAAATAGCGTCGGGAGGAATTCCGTCAGGAAATAAACGCTTTCGTGGACTACTAACGACAATACTAGAGTCGCGGATCTTTGTCAACAGAGACGAAGAAACCGTCGTCCGTAACACTTATACGCCCAGTGATCATTTACGGTGCTGGGGCCTTGCCTCCCCGCCCCCGAAGAAAACCGAGAAAAGAAAATTTGACCGAGAGAGTGAAATTTGTCGGGCCAGCGAAGGACGGAGATACAGGCGCGGAAAAATAACGAGTTGGAAAGGCTTTGCCGGAAATGAAATACGAGCCGAAGATTACGGAGGGGCGTGCGTGGCGAAACCGGAACGCGTTTGTGGTTATGGACGAGAACCCAGCAGTTGGCAAGGGACCGTTGGGGAGACCCCGTTCGCGGTGGGAACACGTAATAAAAAAAGACGCGGAAGCTTCGGACGGCCGGAGAATCGACGGTCTCGATGGCCGATGGACTCCTACCCATCTCCCGAAGAAGAGTTCAGCAATTACGAGTATCTTCGTCTAGTGTTCGACGATATCGTGCCCAACTCCGTTTTAATCATTTGTCGACGTTTGTTATTATTCATTCGGGTTCAAAATGATTTCTACGCGATTAAAGTTAAACTTATCGATACGATTTGTTTCTAAAAAGTATTTCTAACCGTAATAATGGAAAATAAATAAACTATTAACGGTTAAATATTAAGTAAACGATCGTAGGTTATATTACGTCTAACTATTTGTAATTATTTCGTTTTTGCTTCGACAGTTATTTAAGTATTATATTCTATAATACGTACGGCAACAATTATAATCGTCGACATTTGTAACTATAACGAAAAATAATACGCTACGTGAATCGCGGTCGAAGTTTTCATCAAACATCGATTAAAAACTATTTCAGCCGCTAAATGATTCGTTTGGACTCTACTAGGACGAGTTTAAGAAATAATTATATTTGTATTTCGTTTACAACATTATAATTGTTTTCTTTATACTCAGCCAAAATCGCGTTATTTACAAATTATTATATCATATAATTAATTAATATATAATTAATATATATAATTAATATATATATATATAATTTATAAACAATTTGTGCGCGAAAACAGAATATTATTAGGAAATACGATAATAAAGATATAGGCATACGGTATATTCAAACATGAACGAAGGATGAGTAGAAATTCAATTCGATTCTCACATATGACATATTTATATGTGTGAACATTTTGTCGAATTCTTCGCGTAAAAAAAATCTAAATATTTATTTAAAATAGACCGAGTACACGAACGAGTAATCGTCATACGCGTATTTATTTGTAGTCGTTAATAAAATAATCGACATCCCTATAATTCAATTTTGATTCCGTCGAACGTCTGATGGTTTCGGCACAGAATCGTTTTTATGAATTTCTGTTTTACCACAAGTCAGTACGTCGTATGTACATCACGAGGTAATAATCGTACTTATGTGCCCGGCGGTACAAACGATATTTATCCGATACTATTATCTGGCGCGTATAGTTGCGCCTAATTTAGTATTGCCGTCTACATCGTTCCACTGGCGCCGCCTAATGGAGAGGGGGAGTTTAACTGTCGTTTTTTCGGTCAAACGGCGAGAATTTTTCGTTTTTTTTTTTTTTTTTGTTGTTTTTTTTCAACGGTTATTTAATAATTCAACAGTGGCGTACGCGCGCGGTTTTTTTTTTATCGTTCACGTCGGCGACAAATCGGCGGCGCACTTTTGCCACGAAACGGGAGGGCACACCAGAGGAAGTTAAACGATTATCGGGTGAATATACGGGTGATGTGGGGGGAGGTGTAATAACTCGAAAATAAAAAGAAAACAACTTATAATCGGTGAAAAGGAATACTTAATTACCTAATTGTAGGCATTAGGTATGAATGTGGGGGATGTGTTTAACTTTTAACGTATTATTACGTAGATTTGTTCTCGGCATCGTGAATTCGAGAATTATTTAGGAATATTGTCGTTGATAATCAAACCACTTACCCGTCCCGGTCTTGTCGATTTGAACGAATCTAAACAGTTCTGCAACTTGGTGACGCTTGGCGGCAGTGCGCGCGCACTCTGTCGAAGACGAGAGTTGTCTGGGGAGACAGACGCCATCCAGTGATTCACCGACTGATTGACGCTAGGTCGTATTGTATTTCTGTGTCCTATAGTCGAATCGTCCGGCCATTATTGTTGCCACGTGGTGGCCGGCTCGTGTTAAATTTCATCAAAATCGGCGTATTGTGTATTCGCATTTTTGGTACGTTGATCGCTTTATTGTTTTTCGATATTTTTCTGTTCGCTTAACATGGAACACGGTATTTATTCGTGCCCGTTAACGTGATACATTTTTTTATATAGTCGCAAAATTATCGTAAATTTTTCGTATCTAATACTTTTAAACGAGCAATTTTTGTATAAATATAATCTGAATCTCGGAAACGGTTCCAACGATTTTCATGAAATTTTGTATGCAGCGGGCTTCGAGGGCGATAAATCGATCTAGCTAGGTTTCATTTTTACTTTTTCACTTTTTGCCATATAAACGTCGGAAACGAAAACAATTCCTTCGAACGTATAAAATTGTCGTAGATATTCCAACATTA
This sequence comes from Geopemphigus sp. TES_GeoC_2020, assembly GCA_025469175.1. Lineage (NCBI taxonomy): Eukaryota > Metazoa > Arthropoda > Insecta > Hemiptera > Aphididae > Geopemphigus > Geopemphigus sp. TES_GeoC_2020. The sequence goes on from JAIPRN010000131.1 coordinate 89,257, forward strand.
TACCAAATACGCGGACGGCGATAATCTTGCGTTTGATGTAATTAGATATATTACAATATAAAATTAACGGCAGTCGTGAGAGCACTTTTTCGAAATTCGTAGTTTTTTTACTTTTTCGACGGGTTCGAATCGTTATTGAACCTCGAGTTGGGGCTCATGTTCAATGTGTCGACGAAACGAATTCAACGACGTAAACAAAACGGAAATTCGTCGAATATTGACCGAGATATGGTCTTTTTCGCTATTCGCCGTACAAACGTTAAAAAAGAAAAAAATTCGTAAATACCGCAATAAATGTCGCACAGATTCGAACGTTAGTCCAAATATGCGTACGGCGATGATCTTGCGTTTGGTGTAATCAGATTTACAATCTAATACCTTTAAACGAGCAATTCTTGTATGTATATAATCTGAATTTTGGAAACGGCTCCGACGATTTTCATGAAATTTAGTATGCAGGGGGTTTCGAGAGCGGTAAATCGATCTAGCTAGATTTCGTTTTTAGAAAGCGTCGTTTTGTCCGTGTTTTCAGGCAATGGAAAACGTATTATGTAATAATATATATATATATTATATAATATTATTATTAGAATACGAAGGTAAATTTCGCCACCATCCACAAGGCGGGAGCAGCTCAGGTGGTAAATCGGGCGGTCCCTAAGCCAGGAAGACCCTTTTTTTATAATGTTAAAATAATTGCACTCGCGATTTTTTATTTTAATAACCAGTTTATATTTTTTTATTATTATGTCGGTAAGATCGAAAAATATTGTTCATACTTCATCAGTATGTAATTCGTATCTCAATATAATTTCCGCGAAACACGATTTACCATAAAAAAAAATACCGAACAAAGCTCGGTCCCCCGATATTATAAATTTAATCACGGTCGGGAGGGCGCTTTTTCGAATATCAAACTTATTTTTATTCGACCAGTTCTAATTGCCGTAGACCCTCGAGAGGGGGCTCAAATTCAAGATCTCTACGAAACAAAGCCGACTACGTGAACAAAAAAATACCGAGCGAAGCTCGGTCACCCGATATTATAGATATATATACTCTCACATGCGATTTGACTTTCGACTTATTACAATGTAAAATAACGACAACTTTGTTAACTCGTATATACACACGAGCGCGCGCGCACACATACACGTATGTAAAGAAATTATATCGACCGGAATTGTTCGGGCCGTAATTGCCATTACGAAGCGGCCGTCGGGTACGGCCCGGTCTCGGGTACAACCGGTCCGGGAGAGAGGAATCCGATGGGTCTGTTGTGTGTGTTCGCGTGTCCGACCACTGGTTGCGGCCGTCTGGTGTCGCGAGATGACTCGTTCGTGTATTTTATGTAAACGTGCAGTGTTCCGTGCACGACGTTTCTCATTAGTCGTTACTGATAAATAACGACGTCACAGTACTCCGGTTTAGTGTTTCTTATTGTTATAAAGTCGTCCGAATACGCCGCGCGAGTTTCGAACCTAATGGTGGGGGGGAGACCTGTTTCGGCGAATAAATAATACAATCGAACGAAGATTGATAAGCGATCGGGACATTGGCGCTTTTGGATGGACAATACGTTACTAAAACAACGCGAAAGACGCGCGTAAAAAGTCGGCCGACGAAATCGACTATTTTGCGCCGACCCAACGCAGACCATCGAGGCGATACGCAAACACACACGGCTATACGGTAAACGATTAGTTGGCTTATTGTATGGCCAACGAGGTACACTAATTACGGCGAGAAAAAGAAACTACGCAATACACGACGACGGGTTAACGATTTTTCGCGTACAAAGATTACCGGGCCACACACAACGTTGACGACGACGAATAACTCGTGTACGGACGGACGATAAAAATACTGCTACGGGAACGGCTACGGGTTTCGCGCTCGCGTAATAATTGCGATTACAATTATAATTCGAAAATAATCGAGTCGCCCGAGCCAACAACACCACAGCCGCCCGATCCGCGGCTTCGACAACGATTATATATTCTGTAAACGCCTATAACACACACACATATATATATATATATATAGGCTATTAGCCGTCGGTGTTTCCAATACGAGTACTACACGAATCGTTATGAGAATTAAATTACGCGGCAATATTAAAAAAAAAACCGCGTAAGCGATTATTGACAAACTGCCGGCGGGAACTACTCGAGTAGTTCTCCGCTTGGATACCAACAGCTATACACGATTATAAAAGCCCCGCACGATCACGGCCGGAGTCATGACGTAGTGGCCAGAGGACGGACCGTCCTGTAGCAGAGCGTCTCGTATTTTATTTGTTCGTCGGTTATATATTTTTTTCATAAAGCGGCGGCGACGACAATGACATTTCGCGTCCTAATATCTTTATACCGACGATACGGTGAAATGTACACATTCTCGGAACACCGGCGGCGTTCCGGTGCCAGCGTTGCGTCGACTGTACCGCTGTAACCGCGCGCGTAGCCCGAAAACGCCATAGATGGCGCGCAGACGAACCGGCACAGATTACCAATGGCCGGGTGACGACGTTACGTTCACGAAACCGAACGCGAGACAAACCGAAATAAACTCGACCGTTTGACTATAAAAAAAGGAGAGAAAAAACGCCGACGCGGCAACGTAGAATTGTCGTGTGTACGTACGGGAAAAGACGGCACCGTCGTTTATTTACGAAGCGTCGTCGGATCGCCAGGCACTACGAAATAGAAATCGAACGTGGCGCGTTATTTATTTCCAACACGTTGTTCGCGTCATCGTACTCCATTATTTTCCCCCGAACCGTAAAGTAAAAACGCCGCCGAATTATTACTAGAAAGTTACTCGCCCGTTACAATCGATAAATGAACGGTTTTTTTACTTGTAGACATACACACCGCCGTTATTGGCTTTACGGTTTCGGTAATAATTTGTTATATAAGACCGTATTGTCTTTTCTTTTAAAATACCCGCAGACACGTCGGCCAACGATTTTCGTTACGGCCTAAGGGTTTCCTTCCCGCGCATAATCTAAATTGTACCGACGAACTTCTCGATCGCGTTCCCCCTACGAATATCGAATCGAACTGCAACGTGTGTGTGTGTATACATACGCACGTTTCGTGAAACAATTGTCGAACGTAAATTTATTTTTAAACCGACGTACGGAAACGTAAAGATATCTGCGGAATACGTTGGCCAAACAGGTAGTGAGCGCGGGGTTCGTCGGCGCGACTAATAATTAGACGGCTAAAATACCGCCAACCCGTTTCGCTGACCGTTGTTCGATACGAACTTTTGGTTGGTTTTTCGTTTAATTCGTCCGAATAGATTTTCACGCGCGCCATTAAAAGCCAAATTACGCGATCGTTACACGCATGATCGGTGAGTACGTTTTACACGAAACGGCCGACGTTGGTCCCGTTGTGGGTTAGTTGCGGCTATCGTCGGTCGCGTAATTATTCTCGTTCCGTTCGCTGGGTGGCTGTCGTTCGTATCGACGTCGCGATTGGCGGAAACGCCTTTCGGACGCAATCGATTCGGTCGACGGCGTTCGTCCACCACCACGAACCTCGCCTATTATTGTTCGTGGGAGAATTACGGTACGATACATGGATAGCTCGCGTACCGGTGTCCCCGAGAACGTTCATGTCGTCCGACGGGAATTTCACGTTACCTCGACGAGGAAACGACCGATTGTTTCTGGATGTGTTGTACGCGCGCTTTTACGGCCAACGGTTTACGCATTACGTGTTTTCCGCTTCGTTGTATTCGCCGCAAACAGGGAAACGAGTCCGCCGCCGGTCGTCCGATAACGTTCCGGCCGATCGTCTTTTCCTACCGTATAAAAAAAACGCGATCATTTATTTAACGGAACCGTTACGATAGGAAATAACGTTTTCGCCGTAAACGGGCGGTGAAATAATCGTAAACAAATTCGAATACGCGCCCGTGAACCACCACGTCGTTTTCAATTGGACAAATATTTGATCGCGTCAAAATATTCCGGGTACGATCGCAACAACGAATAAACGGCCGTTTTCATATAATCAACGGCATTACGCGGCAAACGAGCCGCGGGTGATTGACAACAAAAACTGTTCGCGTAAAATGTAACCGGACTGGTCATTATTATTCGCGCGGACGAGAACCGCCATTTTCACGGGACGTACATTTTCGATTCGCCGTTAAACCGTCTCGGACGAGATAATAGCCACGGTTTTCGGGCCATTTGATATCGTCGTTTTCGAAACGCACGGTCGGCCGGACCGCACGCACGGCGCTCCGCATAGGCAATCCCGTAACCGATACGGCGCCGCCGATTTCGTCCGGCCGAGTTTACGGACAGGATCCGTGGCCAACCAAAATCGTTCCGCGCCGTCCGTACTATAATACACCGATTTCGTAACATTCGCCCTAGTCGCGTTTCGGCCAAACGTTATTTGGATAACCGTCGTCGACCGTATATTTACGACGGACGACTGTTAAACGACAGCGATCGCGTCCGTTTCTCCGCTACCCCGTAACCATTATTATTAACGAGCACGCCCATACACCGGGTCGACGAGCGCCGGGCACTAACGTGTTACCGTAGCGGCGTAACCCGGCGCGACGCGTATACGACCGAAAACATAGTCGACGGACTTTTTTATACACGCGGACGTTTGCGTCGCCGAACCGTGGCGATTTCCCGCAATACAAAACGCGCCGGATCGCCGCCGGGTGTCCGGATTACCGCCAGACACCTCCTGTAATGATGTCCACAGATATCATAATTGTGGCGACTGATACGATAAGTTCGATGTAATTTGACGTAACGACACTTTAATAATACATGTTAGAACGGCGCTTGAACATCTCGGGATGCCGATCGTACTTGAATAAAACATCGACAATAATCTCGTATAGCGCGTAAAAAAAGGGGGGCCCACGATAACCATAGAATGAACGCGTTTTAATATCGGGTGACGACGAGACGACGAGCTACACGCTATATTTCAACGGTATACGGGCGCGTAGCTAAACGAACGAAATTCGTAAATTGATGGATCGCCCCGAGAACTCGCGGGACGAATCTGCCGGTTTGCGCGCGGCTATAGCGGATTTATTGGTTCCTCGTGTCGGCCACGATTGTCGTACGAATTCCGTTCGAGCCAAACGTCGTTTTTCCAACGCGGCGGCGGTGTACGTGTACAATAATAATGTACATTATTGTCGTCACGTACGAATATTATACCGGCGTGTTGGGAACGACGGGCGTGTGACCGAACGGACGAGGTTTTCGTATAAATCGCGTGCTTCCCGAGAACGACACCGCGACAAGCATTTCCGGTATCGACAACGACCGTTTGATTAATCATAGCGGTCAATCACGTTTATTGTACTCGCCGTCCGTTCCGTCGAATACCTCCGACGGTTCTTACGTCGACTAATTTCGTCGATACGTCGGGAACGGCCATAAATAAACCGATACGAAATATACTCCGATCCGCCGAAAATATCAATCAAAGATAGATGAGCCGCGGAATCGTCTCGATCGTCCCCATCGGGAAACAAACGATTCCCGTTAGTACGCACGTACTAACTTTTCGCCGCTATCGCGTACACTTTATTACGCCGGTACTCTAATTCGATTTAACGTTTACGGCGCGTCCAACAATATTTCCCGAAATTCTTCGCCGATAATCGTCGTGTTTTCTTTTTTTATTGGTCAACATACATCGGCGGCTATGGCCACTAGTATACACAATTACGCCGTAAAAAACGATAAGGACATACTACGAACGATATCTATTTAAGATATTTTCCAATATTTCTGTGGTTCAGACGACACAGTCAATCAAACACAATTGAGTTTCTGTAAGAAAAGATTTATTGTCTTAATTTACATCCTATCTAAGTTTACGTTAAATGAAATATTTCAGGAACAAAACCTTACATACCTGTAAGAAAAGAAACGACATTTAATGTTATTAATAACAATGTCAGTTTTTGAATCACAATTAGAATATTATTTTACGTAATTAACAATAGTATTTATTTTATACGTTTTCACACGTCTACAACGATAAGCGTTTAAGCTTATCTTTGTCTATACCATAGAATAACAAAATGGTCAAACTCAAAGTGGTTTGTCGCGCGGGAAAATTTAAATGTAAATATATATACTTTACATATATATAATACGAAATAGGTTGGTCGTTGAATTTCGTAAATCACTATAAAGATCGGTTGTTCTTAAAAACGAAATTAGGGGGTGATCCGGTCCCCAGTGTCTGGCAAATTTGTCCAGAAATATGGCGTTCCCTGCGTTACACTTTGTTCGGTCATCATATGTCCCGCGGTGGGTTTAGCTCCACACGTTTCGCACAAGCTAAAAGCTGCGCGTTCCGAACGCGTGCCCCACACGCGAACGATTGATTAACAACTTCCGCAGCCCGTGCACGCATACGCCGGAGTTCATACCGAGTGCCCGTTTACTTTCGCGTTTCGCGTAATTAGCTCGTACACAGCTCGTCGGTTATGTACGGTGTTTACCGCGTAACGAACGCTCGACAAACTGTTTTATAAATGTCGGAACGGGAACGTCTTTCGGGTTTTTTACCGGTTCCTCGGGTTCCGCGCACCTCGCTCGCTTAACGTTTTCTCTCGCGGTTTTCTAAACGCCGCACAATCTCCGCCTTTAATTCATTCACCGCCGCGGCCGCCATTATTAATTAGCGGCCGTTTTTACGCCGTTGACTATTCTAAAATGTCGGCAGCGAATTACCGCGCGTTCCTCCCGTCCCGTTCAAATACACTACGAGCGTTAAACGTACCGTAATAATTAACACCGCGGTTATTAGAACGTAATTGAACGCGAACATATCGTGTTCGGCGTAATAACTGCGCGGATCACAAGGTTCCACGCTGAGACGCAACCGAGTGTACACAGTACGGCCACGTAATTAGCGCCCGACGAAATATACGTTTAGAAAAACGGTCTGTTTCGATACTAAATCGGAAAGCGCGATAATACACCCAAAAACGATAAAACGATTAACTCGTGAGACAATATTGACCACGGCTGTTCAATAAGATTACCCGTAAAGTTAAGAAAAAAAAATCCGTACGTTCGTTGACCATAACGGTCGTTAAAATAAACGCCGCGACATTTTTTAAATTTCGATCGTACGTTAAAAAAGCCGGTCGTTTGAAATTCGGACTTCGTAACGCGACCTACATCCCTTTGTCGGACGGTGAGTATTACAGTTGACATTGTGTTGAATATGAAGCGAATTACGTAATAAAAACGACCGTATATATTTCTTTTTTTGAAAATATAATTACGAACACGAGCGTTTCAAAAACTTCCTAAGTATTATAGTGTTGTAGTGTATATGTAACGTACACGTAAAATAACAAACGAAAATTCACTCGTCGAAAACGAAAAAGAGAAAAAATAGATGAAACGGCGACACAAACAATACTACTATACGAGAAATAAGTGACATTACGCGTATATCATTTCCGTGAAAATATATTTATTCGTTATTTCTCGTATACCGGTCGATTGTATCGTCGTTCGATTGTTTTTTTAATTTTCAATTTGTTTTTCGGCAATCCCCCCCCTGTTTTAATGTCACGGTTTGTTTTTTTTCGTTCGTTGTTTTCGTAAGGCGTTTTTCAACGGACGTTACGCACGGCGTACATCTTAGAGTGAGAATCACGTGCCGCCGAGGCCCTTAGGCGTGAAAACTTGAAAATGGGCCGGACGTTTCGAAACACAAAAACCGATTTATCCTTTACCGAGACGTTCGCTTCGTTCACGGTAGATTATTTTACAACCGACTATTTGTTCGTTTCGTAACCAAACGAAATATTATGTTCGAGACGATCGTTGTTTTTTTACGCGAACCGCTCTCGTTCCACTAGTCTCTCTCTCTCTCTCGTTATTTTTTTTTTAAATTTCAAGTCCACCAGTAATTGAAACGAAATATAATCCCTTATAATCGACAACAGATACGTAATATAGGCAATCAGAATAATGAAACGAACTCGGGGGCCCACGGTCGTTAATCCTCTGCCGAGGTCCGGCGACGAAATTTGTCAGGTAGCGTTTTTCGCTCGTTTCGTTATCGTTTAGACGAAATTCCGTGGAAAGCGTATTATCGTTATTGTTAATAAAAAAAAAACCCCAGTATGGCACGCGGAATTTCGCGAGGAACGTCTCGGATCGTGAACAATGGTTTCCGGACAGCGGCTGAAATTCCCGCGGCGAACGATACCGCTTAAAACGATCGTGTAATTAGCCGGCAAACGAAACGGTTATTGCCGAATGCCGTCGAAGAGAAAAATTGAAAAAGTCTAGCGGGCGACCAATTGACGGGGTTTGTTCGTTTGGACGAAGTACGGTGCCGTACGGACATTCGCGCGAACCGTGCCGCGCAATCGCGATCGATTCGCCGATTTTTCGGAATGTAATCGGTGGCGGGCGGTTCGTTGGCGACCGGGAACGCACTCGTTCGAAGCGAGATCGTTACGGGCGAACGAACGGATCGTTTCGAAACGACGTCGCTGCGATCGTCGTGTACGAGCGAACCGTTTATCGCGCGCCGAACCAATCAAACACATCTCTGACGGTGGCGTGGCTGCGGTGGGATGTAGGGGGGGGGAAGTACCCGAAATATCGTACCGGGGCCGTGAGCGAATTCCACGGCGTCCTATTAAAAACGGGCCGACCGCGTGTACACTCGCGTCGTAATATTAACGTCAGTCGGCTACACGGATTCGGGAAAATTCGGCGACGGCTTTATCCGTAATAAACACACGTACATTAGCCCTATCTCGTTACGTTGCCCCCGTCCCGCACCTATAATTCCTCCGACCGATTTACCTCTCGGCACACGTTCCCACTACGAACCTCGGCTCTCTTGTTGGCCAAAATTGCCGCCAAACTTGTCCACCCGGTTTATGGACGACGCTCCGCGCTACATCCGTCCATTCTCGATCGCCGTTTAATAACTCGTTAAATCTAAATAGAAAAACAATCGTCTCCCGTCCTCGTCACCGGTTTGGTCACACCCTTCTCGTTCCAAATAAACTATCGTAAAAACGACGCCTCTCTCTACTCTACGTCGCCTCGACGCCATTCCTCACCCTTTATTTAGTCACTCTTCCCTTGACCCCTACTTACGCGTTTTGTAATTTTGAACTAATTCGTTCAACGTACGTTATAACACTCCCGATCAATTTTCTCGTTACGCTTATGCCTGGTTATCTTCTCCCGTCGTTTTCCGCTTAAAACGTAATTCGGTCTCGGTTTAATCTGGTATATTTTTGTTTTTGCAATCTCGTACATAATTGTCGAAACTAATTTCCGAACGGCGTTTCAATAATTAAAACGAATACGTTTTAAAAAACCAGAAACGATTTGAAACAAAATCGTACGGAGAACTCGCCGATTACATTTTACCGACGATATTAATATATACTACAGTGACGTACAATACTAACGTTTAAAACTTTTGATCATTTTGTACTTAGGTAATACTCGCGGCCAATTGAACATTTCATCAACGTTAATATTTTATAAATAAAAAATCCCAAATACGAAGAACTCGTTCATACTCCGGCGTACAACGTTTTTAAAATGTTAATCACGATTTTGTTTGATATTGGCTAATCTAAAGTAGAAACTGCCCGTGCATTTTTGATTTCCCGTTATAACTCGGGATACGCCGGTCGATAATGTATGGTTCGAGTTCTTGTCCGACGTTTCACCATTCGGTGACAATTCTACACCATAAACGATCCGCCCAATGTTACCGAGTTTAACGATTGTGATTATTCGTACACAATTTACAACGCTAAAGTGGTCGCGAAGTGTTACTAGTTGAATAACTTTACGTGGTGTTCGTCGACAATTTTTTTCGTTTTTTCGCCAAATTTGTTTTAAAAAAAAAGCAAAAAATACGTCGCGAATATATCGAACGTTTAGGATTTGTACGTATCCCGAACGCTCGTTAAACCGCCGACGATTACTTTGACTCGTTCTACTTGTCCAGTCCACTAAACATACACCAACCGTTATCCTTTTATACATCAGTAGTATCAATTTTTTTAATACGCAAAAGTATTATTTTATTTCGTCTTTATCGACGTCAAAAAAGCAAAATTAATTTGTTTTAATTTACACTCAATTACGGCAGTTTCAATCGTTGCCACGAAGTTGTGATTGTAACGTTGTTTAACGAAATTTTGGTTAGAAATTTTAAATCGGAGAACGAGTATTACAATTTTCGGTTATTTTACACTATTTATATATCGATCAAAGCACTTTTAGCGCAATGGAACTTTCCCGCTAAAACTGGTTCACGTAACGTCGTTAACTAGACTCGAGTTTCGTCAACGTATATTTTTTCAAATTTAAGTTTTCATAGTAGAATTGACGTGACATTAACAAATTACGTTTATACAATAAATTACAAAATTTACTTAATTGTATATGTATATATACGCGGGTAACTTAGGTTTATATTGAAATAAGATGATTTGAATTCCGGCGGTTTTATCGAAGGCGTTGTATCGATTACTTCGGTATAGTTAAATATAGTTTACGTTCGACGCAAAATTTACGTTTAAAAAAGTGCTTCGTTTGGTATTTTTACGACGATATTTTCAAATCGGTTTTATTTACGCGTTCGACAATTATATAATATAGTTTTTAAACCTGGCGACACGAGTTAGCGATTATCCACCGTACGTTTAACGACGAAAAATAAATAAATAACGGTACGCGTATCGAACGTATTCGACGAATCTCGACGAGTAACGATCGCGAGTTTACCGGTCCGCGGCGATTACCGTCGTACGAATATCTTCAGGTTATCCGAAACGGGCGTATCACGTATGCAGGGCCAATTTCGGGGGCCGACGCGTCGTTAATTTTATTTCGATCGCCGTCGGATTTCGCGTTTTCTCTACCGATTTACCGGATTTTTCGGCCGGTTAGCCGATTGTCGCGTGTTACCGGACGACAATCGTTGGCCGCACGTACGTAGAATTTAATAATAATAATAAAAAGAAAAACCATTAATTAAGCGTTCGGCAGCTAGTCGAATAAATTCCAAAAGCCCGTCATTACGCATTGACAACAGACGTGACGCGTATCGATCGTTACCATTTTTAAGGCCACGGAGACGTTTGTACTAGCGGTTATCGAACAAAAAGGCGTCGAACAACGCGGGTTATATATTGAACCGCGTTCGCGGACTCGGCGCATAAATAATTCATAGGTTTTTAACCACGCCCTGTGCGGAAACTAAAAAGCATACCGATATCTAAGTCATACCGATATACTTTCTACGACGCTGCGGTTCGCTCGTATTAATAATATGGCGGACGATATTAATTCGTGGCGTTCGAATTTCGGGCCGCTTAAGCGCGACACGCTTTGACTTATCGCCAGGTAAATCTTTCGCCGACGAATTTCAATATGACCTAATGTACCCAATATTTCGTATTCGTACGGCCGAATAAATGATTGTTCGGATAGTGACGATTCCGGTTAACGGTAATTACTAGCGCTCGAACGAATTGCAATACATTTTGGAAAGTGAGGCGAACGACGTAATTAAACAATAACGACGACGTCGCCGCCGCCGCCGCTGATTAAACGAAAACAAATTAACGATAAAAAACGGAGTCGCGTAAAACGTTTTAACGGGTATGCCGACGAGAGTTATTAAATAACCGGTCGGAATAGCGAAACCGAAACGAGCGTACACGCTTAACAAATTTGGCGAACCTACGTAACAATTCAATTTTCGTTCGGGCTACAAAAACGGTACGGCGAACGAATTATAGACAAATTACGACACCGCGGAGCGATATTTCGGTTACTTCGTGCTCGGTTCGTATGCCGTAGAATGCGTCTGAACGCGTTACTCGCCACGCCTATTGTCTCGACAGAAAAACGACGGACGGCCGTCTTAAGTTCGAGCGCGAATTTCAGAAATTTGTTCGACGACAGTTGTAACTATAGCGCCATTATCGGGGACACGTTTATAATGTTTTGACGGACATCTCGAAATTGACGCGTCTTCGACTGTAATTCGACCGTTAAAACTGTTTACAACGCATCGACGATACACCGCGTCATTTCGTCTGTTGTCCGATCCACTTTATAACGTTTACGTATATACTAACGAAGGCTCGTTTTTATCGCTATTAATAAATTTCGTTTAAGCGCGTTTGTTTTTTTTTTTTGGTTTTTGTTAAGTTTATAAACACACCTACGTGTATTCATACGATAACATATATTGTATCGCACGCGTGTACACACACACACACTACTCGTAGAATACGCCAACGTAGTAATAATAAACTGATTTTATTTATGGCCAAAAATATTACACGCTTATGTGTATATTTAGTGTCGCTATGAAGCGCGTTCGCACCTATATCCGAATAAAACGTGCCGATTTCGACGATGTGAATTCCATTTTTGGCCTATAATTATCAAAACGATGTATCCATGTTTATACTATTAGCGTTTATTCGTCGTCGTTAAAAATTATATTCGTAAACATTTTGACTAAAATGTAGCGATTATATATTTTATAATTACATTAGCCGCGTCGAGGTTTGAAAACTTAACGCATTATATTATTTTTCAATTTGAAACGAGACCGCGAATTTGCTTTCCTTTAAACGTGTTTTTCGAGCTATGTTCCCGCGCGTCTTATTATTTTTAACGAACCATTAAAAGTTTAGAAACTCTTGTATTTTTAAATTAATAACGCCAATAGAAATTCACGTATAATACTAAAATGTAATCAAACTGTATAACGAAAAATGCCAACGGATTTTTAGAAGTAATACGCGATTTTCCGACGACTCCGGAAGACTAAACGCTTCAAACGAGAACATATTTTTCGATGTCGAATCGTTCACGTTTATTTGATCGGAACCGAAAAAAGGAAAGTAAAATTATACAATTTTTCATTATCTCAACATCGAACGTCTCAAAATATTTCGACAACTGTCGAGCGTGATTATCGTACTTGTTTTAACTCGATTATCACAAATAACGTAACGATAACTACTCCGTGTATTCGCGTGATAACCGATACGGTCGTCTTAAAAACGTCAAATGTTCAAATGGAATTCCTATACGTGGCCAACGTAAAATGATTAACAATAACGGATTGGCTAAATGTATAGATCAAATAACGTTATCAAGACAGTCGCGTACTGCGACACGGTGTTAATAATTATTTTAGCGACGAAACGACGAAAACCAATTTTCCGAGCTCGAATCGGACGTGGAGGACGATTATTACGATTTAGTTACAAAATCCCGAAAACCGGACTCAACGTTTTACGATAAAATTGCTGATTTTCTTTCTGTACGCGATTTTACAAATAAACGACGACGACCCGTTGTATTTTCTGTCGGGTCTTCACCGATATAAGTATAATCGAATTTTACGAAGCACGAAATAACGATAGGCGACGTGTATTATAACGATTAACTAACGACGCGGTAAATCTAGAGCAGAGTGGCGCATGCCTAAAACTACCGCGAACGTATTATAATACGTTTTATAACAAGTATTTTCTAGGTAACGTATTAATAATTATACACGCACATAGAGATTGGCTATAAAGTTATACGAAACGAAACAAGCGTACGCGTGAGAAATGCTCGTCGAACAGAGACGTCGTCGTTTAAAGGGAGACTGTGTAGCGAATCGACGAGTGGCGTACATGCGCACTTCTGGCTGGTTACTCGACACGTACATTAAACGTTCGCGTTCATCTCGTGTCCCCCGTTTTTCTATTGTTCGTCCACGTTTCGTACCGACATTAATTATTCGAACACGAAATATTCGTTCCCGCGTTCATCCACGAAATCGGAAATACCCGTCGGAAATCCCCAAACGCGAGCCACGTGTTTCCCACGATCACTTTAGATCAAATGTATTGCTTCTTTACGAAATCTACGGCCAATGTAATCTCGAACGAAAAATGTCCGAAATTTTTTCGCGGTTTTGTTTGTTTTTCGTAACGTTTAATAATTTAATAATTCGCGGCAAACGGTGGTTTTTAGAAACCATTTTAAAACGGTTTCTACGCAAAGTTTGTCGTCGATAGTGGTTTAAGAGTATACACATTTCTATGAATAGCGAACAAATTTAACTTTCGTACTCTATACGATTCATACACAACTTGGTCCGAGAATGAAACGATTTTTAAATATCGACGATATTTCCTATATTATGTATTAGTAGTTTACTTAAACTTACGCATTTTACTCTATATACGAATAATAAGAAAAACGCGCGAGCGAAACTCGTTGAAAACGGACAACGATTTCGGCAACAATTGAAAATCGTCCAATCACGTGTGCACCGTACGATTTCATTTTTGTGATGATTTATCTATACATACAATTAGTGAATCGTTCACGATCACGGAGATCCGTTTTTATATCGAACGAGTTCACCTTGTAATATTGAACGCGCGTAACGTATTTCGAGCGTGTCGGCGGTGTACATTTAATATTTAGATTGCGCGTCACGATTAATCAATGCTAAAATCCGAGTCGTTATATTGTGTTATAATCGCGTTTTCGAACGAACGAAACGTTTATTACCGTACGAAATACCGTCGTTGAAAAACTTATATCGTCAATTTCGGAGTCCGCGATACTAAAAGGAAAACGGTCTTTACATTTCCTTCGGTTATTCACGTTAATATTTGTAGTCCGAATCGACTAATTGGCACCGTGCCAATCGATGGCAGACATAGTCCAAATTGCGTACCGTGTACGTCGCATACGTAGTGTACATTTACAGTAATTACGCTGTAAAGTATTTAACGCGAGTACGCGCCGTACTACCTGTAGTGAAATTCGAGTTTCCAAAATAGACGCGGTATATTTTAAAGTAAACATCGGCGTTCGCGTCGCGTTAGTATTCAACGACGATTGGCTAACTAGTTTTACGGGCGAAACGAGCCGACAACTATCACGGACCCAAACTCGCGGTAACCGAGGAAATATCAAAATATCAAATTTCGGTCAATACGGTATGAGCGTTTCGTATTCATCGTCAACGAAAAATAACGTATATTTTCGAACAATAGACGCGTTTCGCTAACGTACACGGACATATCGCGGTGTACGTTTTCGTTGGACGACCATCAAACACGCCATTCGCGATTTTCGATATTATCGTACGCGCTAGTTAATGCGCGACCGTTCCGTTTTCGATCAAGGTCGATCAACACGGTCGATTAACGCGTGACGAAGACGAAAACCGCTAATATCGTTTCGGAAAATAATACGAACAATAATTGTCGGTACGAAAAATTAGGGATTAAGGAACGAAACGATAACAGTTTGCCGCGTTCTATTACGCCACTTACGTAGGCCATCGCGTTCGGGAATTTTCGACGAACGACGTTAGTTCTATTCGCGTCGGGCGGGGCAAATTATCGCGACGACAACGGCCGACGCTATAAACAATCTTGCACGGGCGCGATCCGGGTCCCATTTTTTTTTTCCACGCCGAATCGATTTTCCGCTTGACGTTCTACTCCAAAAACATCGCCGACGTATACGTCCCGTTATCATAACAGTATTCGCAATATCGTAATTTGTAATCGTATCGTCCATAATTACACGCGGCGAATTAGTTACTCATCATCCCCTCCCCCTTCCCCCCCTGGACCCGTTGCCGGTCCTCTTGGCCGGCTCTTGCCGAACGACAACCGTGGACTTCATTTGTCTTGGTTTAAAGGAGCTTTGGACTACGGCTTTTGAGATTCTCAAAGGGATTTCACGCAGCGTGCGCCCCGTGGAATAACGTGTCAGTGACGGTGAAACGGCGTCGTCTTCGTCGTCCTAAGACTCGGATTACGGGCGATTACCATCTTCGTTCGCCGCGCATTTCGAAACGCCGTTATTCCTATATTTCTCTTATCAATTACGTAATACGAGAACCCGTTCCACGCCCGGTCGGACGCGCCGCCGGGAAATCGCCGAAAAATAAACTCGAATCCTCCCCTCAAGTACCATCGGAATCGTATTTTAGTCGTTCGTTGGTACATCGCGCGACGTAGTTTTCCGTCGAATTATTATTGCCGGTCGTACGCGGACGGCGGCCATTTGTCATCCACCCGTCGTCGAATAATATTTCCTATTCGGCAAACAACTCGGTCGGTTAATACTAAACCGTTAAATAAAACGATTAACCCGTATTAACGAAAACAAACGTTTTTTATTTTCAGTAACTATTTTTACGACTTGACGTTTTTAAGGTTTCGTATTATGTATAGTTTACAATTTATTATGTATAGTTTATAAATATATACTATTTATAAGCCTGGACAATTAGCTTCGTGTTAAGCCTCTACGCTTAAACGCTTTCGCGAAAAAGAAGGTGAACCATGTCGTTCTAGAAATGTTAACGGCCAAATCGATATTGGTCATTGGTCTAATTTCGTTCACCTAAGCCCGCGACAAAAACGAACATTTTATCGATTGTTTAAAAGCGGGTCGAGCCTAATGTAGTGATATAAGTACGCCGAAAGTTATTATAATTAAACGAATCGGTATAAAAATAATACGTAATAAAAAAGTAATTTTTATAAATTAGACGAGAATGATGGTATTTTATTGGTTTACTCAACGATTCGATTAATAGGACAATTAGGCGAATAATTAGCTATACAACGGAGAACGTTGAAAAGAAAAAAAATGACTTTGGATTTAAAGGGACACTTTGAATAAGAGTTAATAAGTGTGCCAATACGCTCATTAATCAGTTCAGTCGAAAAATGCCGACCCAGTTTAGATTATTCGATGTACGTTGAAAGGCTTACGTTATTTCGCTAACAATTCGTGACACGATAACAATTGACCTCCGGCGAAGAAAATGACGCATAATAATATCGCGTTATTCGTCTACCACTGTTTCCGAGTCCCATTTAATTATAGGAACTGATAAACGAGCATTATAGGGAATTATGGATACTAGATTACTTAAACTCGTTAAAGATGTTAATTTCTACGAGGTCTTGTACGCTACATTCACTACGAGAGCTTGGAAATTCAACGAATGATCAAACTTGACAACGAGATGAACAATAGACCCGCCACATGATATCGGATTGATTAACTGCAATCGATAGGATTTCAACGAACGAATTTACTCGGGAGGGTTAAGGTCCCTTCCCCCCATCACCCATTATTCCGAAACCGCGATGACTGTCGTATTAAAGAAGTTATCGTGGACAAACTCGGTACGTAACACCCATATATTTTCGTACGAACTTTACGAAATTCGGGCGAATAGAATATAAATTCGCCGATTTATGAAAACGTCGAACATTTTTACGCGTCGGTTTTTAATACGAACTGGAAATTACGTCGCTTACGTAATTCCGCGCGCGATTAGTTTCCGATCGATAATAATTAGTACGAATCGATTAAACGAAAGTGATCGGCGTGATCGGTACCGAAGTGTTTTTGAATTTTACACAAAAATTCGGCCGAGAGTGTACGAACGGTTTTCGATATAATAATAACGCCGTATATGTATATGTACGAATCGGTATATTACACGGTTAACGGCTTCAATATTATTACGTATTTTAATGGCGCTCGGGAAATCACGTAGCTACATGACTTTATGGTTTTACGGATATTTTACATCGGTACGGTTGTTTCAAGGGTTCGAAAAACGTATCGGACGTTTATTTTTTCAACAGCATTCGGTTTTGAAAAAAGAGTATTTCCCGGGGTATTTGTTTATACTCGTATTGTTTCGTCCCGTACAACGTTCCTTCCGAATACATTCGTATACAATATATTCGTAAACTACTAAACGTTATCCGTTATGTATTCCGCCATCGCGCTTTTTACCATAATTATTTTTATACACTCGTTCGTGTTTGCGCGCGTGTACGTAATTTATTAAACGTTTAACGAACACCGTTTATTGTTCGACGTCGAACAACCGAGACCATAGAGAAATCGATGTCTCCCGTTCTAAAAAGAAGCGACATTTTAATAATTCACCGACTCGGTTTTATTCGGTCGTATTTCCCGAAATTATAACGTATAAATACTATACGCGATATTATTTCGTAACAAAGTGTGGCTCGTACAACGCGGACGTTCACCTCCGTCGAAATTAAATTCCAAGACTCACGCCATTGTTTTCATTAGAAAAATAGTGGCCGCGTTTAAAGGTCTGTCTATGCGTTCGCGTCGGTCAACGGTTTTTGTCGTTCGAATTACGAAATTAGTCAAAATTTAACGCGGAGACCGATATTCTTGTACGAAATAAACCCATAGTCTTACATTATTAAACGTACACGAAGTACGTGCGTACTGTACAATACGTAATTACGAAAGCGATCAATTAATTTTATAATAAAACGTTATACTAATTTTAAACTAGCGAATTAAAAATTGACTTGGTTGCTTCAAGTTCGGATCAATAGCTTGATCTAGTTACCACTACGAAAATTAAACGGGAAACCACGAAGTTAATTATTACTTTCTAGAGTCTTAAAACCCATTTTACGACTCGATGTATTACCTCGAAGTTGAAAATCACCACAATTAATATACCCATTGTGGGTGTATCCGGCAACGAAAGTTTTTATTTATTTCCTTATTCGTATATGTTTAAGGTCGACGTCGTTTAAGTTATACATAAAATAGAACAATCCGACAATTTCAAATACGCTATACTCTATGGGGTGGTAAACGTTATTCCGGCAGGTTTTCTAGGAGCCTTTCTTGTAATCCTGGCTTTAATTGTCGCTCACGCATTTGTAATATATCGGGTACCTAATGAGGAGTTATGACTATTATAATGGTCGTGTTGAAGTGTACCGCGTTTTTCGCCATTCGTGTTATTCAAACGCCGATTAAACAAAAAAGCGCGGGTTTCGAAATTTAAATCGTATAGTGACTTACGGGAATTGATCGAGAAAAAGGGAATAATTTTTTTTTCGAAATTTCGTTTTTACGAGTAAATTATATTTGTCGAATTTACGATCGTAGCGAATTCGACGTGAAATTATTATTTTCATCCACAAACAAATAAAACGCACCGCATATTATGTTGCGGTTATATATATATATATATATATATATATATATATAATCGAAAATAGTGTACGCGAGTATATTCGAGAATTACAATGAAAGATTATACATTAATGGACGGCGTGAGTAATAAATAATATGCCGGTAGTTTTTTAAACGACTAGGTGTACGAAAAAAATTAACGGTACCTAGAGGAAGCGGTAAATTTTCGTCCCGGATTGAAGTATGCGAGG
The DNA here is from genome assembly GCA_025469175.1 of Geopemphigus sp. TES_GeoC_2020. Classification (NCBI taxonomy): domain Eukaryota; kingdom Metazoa; phylum Arthropoda; class Insecta; order Hemiptera; family Aphididae; genus Geopemphigus; species Geopemphigus sp. TES_GeoC_2020. Next base: position 108,580 of record JAIPRN010000131.1, read on the forward strand.
GAATCCTTCATTCGGACGGAAGTTTAAAGTGTCGTGTAAGGAGGATGCGCAAGGGCGGTGGTTGATATCGGCCAGCGTTACTAGTACGAGGTAAGCGCGTACCGCGTGATCTTTACACGTAAACAGCCTTACCAAAATGCGTCGGCGTTCGGGAATCAAAAAAACCTTCGTTATCGAAGCCCGTTGGAGCAACGGGAACTACCGGAACGTGTGCTCGCGTTTCGCTCAGGTATATTCGCGGCATATTCCGGTCGCTATATTTATGTACGGGAAAAAGGCGTAACCACGTATCGAAAATGCCGAAACGCTAATTTTGTTCGCGTCGAATTATTTACCGAGTAACGGCGAATGCCGGAGGAGATTTAATGGAAATATTCCGTCCGTAGTTTCTGGGGCTATAACTAGTCGAGTACTTTCGGATTTTCGCGGCATAGAAATCCGAACGGCGACAATCGTAAATTATTATAGCGCGCGTAATATTATTTGTACATTATCAGCGCGCGGAAATTATTCGGAACCGTTTGTACTCGTGAGTCGTGTTCTATAGTGTCCAATGTCAAGTTCGTTTTATAATCAATTTGTTACAACATTATATTACGATAGCAGACGGCGAATTTTACGTTTCGTATCGAGTATCTATTATATAATTCGTTATAAATAGTCACCACAGTTAATCGCGTATAGTTTACTCAAAAGCGACTGTTCGTAGAGATTATTGCCGAATAAAGGAGCTAGTGGTTTTGTATTAATAAAATCCGCGATATTTGTACACTATTGTTTTTGTAGTACGAGTACACGTTATGACTTAGAATAGGTTACATTCGGAATTTTCGTGTAAATAAGAATTATACAATAAAAACGGCGAAATGTTTGCGTAGTAAATCAATTTCGAATGAAGTGATTCAACGAACGATATTTTTTAACGCAAGGTATTCAAATTATTCATAACTAAGTTTTAACATTGTACGTGTTAGAACGTATATTGAATTATTTATTATTTAGATCATTCATAGGAGTCCGTTATTTACTTATAAACAGTTTCTATCGAATATAAACATTTCTTTTCTTTTTTATTATTAATTTAGCTTTCGAAAAATCTTTACAAGCTCAACAAGATAATATAAAGTATTGTTTATTATTATTTTATTTTCCCCTTTAACGCTTTGTATAAACGTTATTCTATAATATAATTCCTACTAAATAATGAATAGATACTGATATCGATTTTTTATTGTTTAAAGTATATATATATATATATATATATATTAACGTACAAAGTTATTGTTTTTGGAAAAATTCCATTGTACTGCAGTTCGTATTATGTAGCGTCAACAAAAAACAGATAATGGACATAGTTATTAGAAATTATCGAATTTTTTTAATATCTAAACGTTACGAAATTTATTAACATAATACAAATATAAACAAAAATAAAATATTCACCTTCGGTTAATTTATATAATCTATTTATTTATTACGTAAGTATATAGAAATTGTTTTTTGATTTTCTTTTTGGCAACATAGTTATCATATTTATTAACGATAGTATAATTTCTATTAGTATGTATATCATATTTATACATAATTTGATTTCATTTTAATATAAAGCAATAATACATACTTACATATATAATTCTACGTATAAAATTATTACCGAACGCGTTTAAAAAAAATTATATTTAATATTGTAAAATGACAAAACTACTATACAATGACAACAATAGAAGGTCAACGTTATTAATGTTTGTTATATGAACTCGGTTATGAGGGTCGTTGAAGTATTTTCTCGATTCAAGGTGTGCTCTGCGTATATTGTTCAAAATGAAATTTCTAATAACAAAATATTACATAAATATAACAATTTCACCGATATTTTAAACAAAGTTAAACGTTTTACTTTTGGGAAAATAATACATCAAATGTATAGTCGAAACGAATTTATTTCGTGCTGTTTTCGTCGTGAACTAAAAATAAACTTACTTTTTTAAATCCTCGTTTTAGTGTTTTAATACATCTAAATGTGTATTATATATTTTGTTCATACAATTCAATTTGATAAACGATGTCCGACAAAAATATAAAATAATAGTTTGATTTGTAAACTGTCAATGTTCAAAAACGTTTGAATTCGTGATAAGACTTTTTTAATATCGAAAATTATTCGTCACGTAATTTCGTATTGACTTATTAAAAACATGATATTTGTACTATATAGAACAATATATTTTAGTATGTTTAATTGCAAGTTAATAATAGTTACGTGCATTCATAATTTTAACATATTGATCTCAAATTTCGCTTAGAAATAAGATATCCAACGGTTTTAACAGTAACGCTGAATTAATAAAATAATTAGGTTGGTATGATTTTGACGTTGACATACGATAATATCTTTTTGAAAGTTTTTGGAATATTGAAGGAGCTAAATAACCGCGTGTAAATTTATAAAAATATGGGCAAAAACTTTATAACGTTATTTGTTAGCAAATATCAGGAAAGGGGAAAGGTCAGAATGTATCTGACCACCGATGTTATTCAATTTGTATGTTGAAGACATATCCGAGTATAGGAATACGAAAAGGAATTCGAATAGGCGAAGAAACCGACGATATAGTTATTGGGCGAAAAACTCAGACACAACACGCCACTAAGTAATAATAGATATAAAACGCAATTGACCGAAAATAATGGTCGTAGCGCGTAGTGAAACGGAGCTTGTTTGTCTATGCACAGCTACGAACAATGTGCAAATAGAACAAGCGCGATATTTTATCTACTTAGGAAGCAGAATAACAGAGGATGTTATAAATAAAGAGGCGTGGAGAGCATCGACAAACTAAACCAATGATCGGTAACGATTAGAAAAATGATAACGAATCGTTTTTCGTTTTACTCGGTACATTGTACATTGAACGTGTAATGTAAGATTATGTAATATACAATTATAGGTTTTAAGCGAAACATAGTAAATTAACGATTTTTCCTAAAAAAAATTGTATGTGGCCAACGGTTTTTTGATCATTGTTTGTAACGTAGTTAATTGAATAACATTAAAAAAAATAACATTAAAAATTAACCCAAAGAAGATATTACGAGAGCGTTAAAATTTTAAAATTTCTAAAAAAAAAATAAACATAAACTGGGTATAGGTGGTATGTTTTATAAATATTCATCATCTACGGTAATAGATTGACCTTAAATAGTTTTCTTTTATTTACGTTCATTCGACTAGAGGTATATAATATAATATCTCGAAGTATTTTAGCATATTTTCGAAATGCCATTGTAACAAGAAAATAACATTGGTCAACCGATATTTTAGAGAAATATAATAGAACAAAATACAATAATTTACTTTATTTATATAATTTTCATTTTCAATATAGTTTTCCATTACCTATGAATCGTTGTGATTCACAATACTGGGTAAAGACAATTTTTTTGACAAATTAAAAAAAATTCCTCGTAACCAAATAAAACCTTAAATGTAACTCCTACAATTGTTTAAAAATGAAAATATTAAAACGTAAGAATATGTGTGTAAATTTTTTTTCGGAATACGTTTCGTAAGAAAATGTGTAATTAATTACAAGCCGTGTTAGCAAGAATGTTAAAATTATTCGTATGTTGTGATAAAGTTATTTAACTTTGTCTAAACATTTATTAATGATTAGTTACGGTTTGTGTAAGTTTGAAACCACATTTAAATTTATCCACCTTAAGCTATGAATACACAGAGAAGACTGAACTAAATTTAATATTATACAACGGTAAAGTATTCAACAAGCGTAATAAGTTTCGTGATTTACAATATTTTAAAGTAGTATGTTTTACCGAAATATTTGTGTTTAAAACGTAAAATCTTTTGTTTCGTGTAAAAAAATTAATATTTACGCTTAAATTTCGGCGCTAATTCTTAATTCGGGTATATATTTTTCTTTATAATCGAATACCATATCTGTCTACAGTATTAAACAAAATATTTTTATTAGCTATAAATGTGCTAATTTTTAACACAAAATTATATTGTACATACATATATACCAAAGATTAAGGTGAGCCGGATATATGTATGGAGAGCTGATGGCCAACTCATATGGGCAGTCACAAAATGGAGACCCTACAAAATTCGACAAAAAGACGGCGTAGACAACGGTGAGAGGATAGAGTGAAAGAAGATCTGAAGTCATTAGAAGTGCTGAATGGTAAGGAATAGAAAAGAGAAGCAAAGGGAAATTGTGGGAGTGGCAATGGGCCTAAATGGCCTAGAGTAAGCGAAAAAAATATATATTTACGGATTTACTATTATAAAGTGTTGAGTTAAGGCAACGCGTATAATTTTAATGATTGTAAGTTTGTTAAAACGTTATTGAGATAATTTGTTAATATTGTACAATTATTTCTTAACTTTTTTTTAAATGAACGGAGAATATATATTTCTTTTGTCACTTTGATCGGAATCCAAGAAATTTTAATTTCTTTTATTTATCAAGCGACTGAGTTTGTTACTGCGTCTTTTTAAAAAGCAAAATAACTTCCGAATCAGGACAATAACAATATAAATAACGTATATCATAACAAAAAGCCGGCACATTATTTGTACTACTACGAAAACTCGATTGAAGTTGATGAAGTAGATATAAAAATTGTCCGTAAAGAAACCGCGAAGAAATCCAAAAACTTTATTCGCGACAAGTTGCGCACGACTTTTGCGAAAACTATTAAGATTCAATAATAACGAACATTTGCAGAAAAGCAGTTGTTCGCAAAAATTAATAAATAAATACATGTTTGTACAATTGATGATTGTAAGGCGCGTAACTATTTTCAAAAACAAAGCGTTATATTCATTCGGTAATGTGCTCAATTTTTAATATATTTTATACGTTAAATAATATTGATGATATATATATATATTAATGATACTAAGCGTTCAAAAAGAATTGCTCACAGTCTTAATAATCGAATATATTTACTTGTTTTTTGAAACTTTCGCCCAATTGTCGTAATAAATTGTAAATTTACGAAAAACGTATTTGTTTTCTATAAACGAATATATTTAAGGGGTTCCTAAAAAAATTATTTCTTAAGCTACATTTGAAAAACTAACGAATAATATTTTGTATCGAAAAATGTTAGGAATCCGCTGAATTAGACGCTATTCTGTTACGGCTTAATTATTTCCGACCGATTTAAAATTACATAAAACCCATTTTTTATCACGAATCGAACTACTTTAGGGGTTTTAATGAAAAAAAATTCCAGATGAAATTTTAAGGACTAAATTAAATCCAAACGAAAAGACGTATTTTACGTTCAAAGAAAAATTGTAGATTTTTAATAAAAAATAATCCGTACTTATCAGAAATTAAAGCCGAAAATTGTATAGGTATTTAGAACCGCGTGTTCATTTAATCGACTTCTAAAAGAAAACGTTACGCTTTCAAATATACAACGGCGTTCACGATTATATTTATTTAATAGACTACAATTTTTTTCAAACATATATTGTGGCGATAAATAATCGAAAAACACGATTTATATGCGCACGGTCACAAATTGTATAACGTAATTTTTTTTCATTACACGTAATAATATCCGTACTTGTATATTTGTTTTAGATCGATTACATTCATGGCGAGATGGTGAACGTTTCCGTGTAACGGGTAATTTTTAAACGTTATGTTTGCGTATGATAGTAAAGTATAATTTCAAATACTTTAAATTATCGATTGAAAATATAATTAGATAGCGGACTGTTTAATGGCTACGACGTAGTCGCCCATCGTGCAAATACATTCGGGTGACTCGGTTCAAAATTTTCGCCGATAAAACGGAGAGCAATGTATACGTCGAACGGCATATGTTTCTTTTTCGCGTTCAATTGTGTATTTTTAAAGTTTAGTAGGTGTTGTTTCACACAGTAATTTTAAAGTCCCGCCGGCGTATAATTCTCGCGTCAATATGTGACGCAAAAAAGAAAACAATATCAAATGTCCCTCAGGATAAATATATCGATTCAACCCTTTGTTGAGTTTGTATGACGATGACGAAGCTATCGATTATGGCCTATTTACTTCCAAATAACCGCGAAATAACGTTTTATATAAACGCATTTCGCAAACGCGTATAAAATAGGAACGAAAATATGAGCAATTACTACAATACACAGTACGGGTGCAAATTCGTCCGTACCTAAAGGGAGAGGATTTCATATTTTTGTCAAACAAAAAAGTTCGGACACTTCGATATATGGCGTATTTTTTAAAACGTTTAAACTCCTAAATTTCGTAATTTAAATTGTTACGTTTCACGACGATCCGTCATAATGAAAGTTGATACGTTTTGCAATAATCGCGAAATATTTCGAAAACTTATTCGTAAGAGTTTTTAACGCAATAATGTATATATAATTTGAAACTATTGCGTAACGAAGAAATATAATAAAATTACGTTAGTACCTCCCACATTGTTAATTCAATTTTATACAAATGCGTTTAAACATTTCTATACAAAAAGAAGAAAACGATAATATACACTCGATTGTTTAAAAAAGCAATCAAATAAATCGTTACCGATGATTATCGCCAGTGAATCATTCGTTACTTTTTGTTATTATTTAATAAACTGCGCGTATATGTTGGCGATTTTCATACATTTAGATACACTTAGATTACTTATATGTTACGTCTCTTCCAATATTTTAAACAGCTAGACATTGGATCATAAGCTGCTCGATTTTTTAAGAAATATAATTACGACGGAAGAATCGGATTTCGTTACGAAATAGTTTATTTTTGTATAGTAAAAATACGATAATACGAAAAACGTTTGTCGTTAAAATAAACGGAAAACACGGAAAAAAATTTCCGTTTCGTTTTACGCGAATTTTGTAAGAAATTTAAGCGATTTCGAAATTAATCGGTTTTTATTTCGGTTGAAATGTGTGATTTATATTTGTAATGTGTTAATTCGAATGGCCAGAGAAGTCCCACAGCGAACGCGAACACAATTAACAGCAAATGGAATTCAATTAACCCGAAGATTTCTGAACGTTAGTTATCTGATATCGTTCATTTCGACCTAAATAAAGGAACTGGGAGGTCGGCACACACAAACGCTATAATCATCGAAAATTATCTCCGAAACCAGAAGAATAGCTTACAAAATACATTTCGCGCTCGTATCGTAAGTGAATGAAAACACTTGACAAAATCAAAGAACCATTTTGTTCGGGTATTACGACGTGTCATCAAATTACAACGTATCGAATACATAATTCCGTATATCTTACGAATCGATTGGTAAAAAAAATGAATATCCCGAAGTTTAACGTGCATAGTATCACAAAAATACTATTTTCGCATAAAACCGGACGTAAACGCGTAAATGTTTGCGTTTGTGAAATTCGGCGCAAAATCGTTAACGTTTATTGTAGACGCCATCGTTTAGGGAATACGGATGTAATTTTACCACACAAAAAACAAACGGATTTGTCTAAATGTATTAGAAATCAAACGGAAACATTTCGAAATACATCCGAATAACTTCTGCGTAACGTGGATTCCAACGGAAGCGTAGAAAGTTGTTAATGTTACGGAGATTCGATAAAAAGTGGAATCGTTCGCGTCATTTAGTATTGTAAAAATGGCGTTCGAGTGTTTACGGGTAATCAGAAATTATTCCGTGGGTGAAACGCACGTGACACCTGTATAGGTTAGGATACGGTAAATATTTACATTACCAGTATGATGTACATCCGTTATCGTTTTGGGAGGTTTATCTCGGTGTAGAGGCACCTGTTGTTAAATTCAGACAGGAAAATATGCCACTTTATGGTTTCGGTCGGATTTCCACATAGATATCGCGTAGACAGAGTGAGAGAGAGAGAGCCGGAGCAATGGAGGAAATATCGCTGTGGGAATTGCAACGTAGGACCCGCAGAAACATTTCAATTAAATTGTCTTTTCCATGTGGTATTTGTTGTAGCCTTAGACACACATACATACACACACACACACACATATACACGCATACCGGTTTGGTCCCACTTCAATTTACCAAATAGGAAACATTCCCAAAACGGCCAGACGTTTCGAGTAGTTAAAATAAAAAAAAATAAAAACGGAATTTGAATCGTTTTCGGGCAAAAATAAATTTAGAATATTATTCGATTTTTGATTTTAACGGACAAGCGAATAATAATAATAGCAATTTATAGTTTTTCAAATTTCAACCGTCTATATATCGGCGTAATATTGCTTTTGTGCAATGAACTCTAATAATTGTTGCAACGAAGATGAAAAGACGAACATTTTACGTTTAAAACAATGTTCGTGATACTAACGAATAATGAGCGTCGCTAGTGAAAAAAAATAAGCCTAGTTTATAAAAAGACCAACTGCTAAAGAACCGATGAGATCACAATGGTTGTATATATTAACGGAATAGCAATAATTGTATCTAGCTTATACTTAACGAAAAACCAGAAATCTTACGAATTTTCAAAGTTCTTTCAAAAACGAAAAGAAAAGAATATTTATTTAGGAAAGTGTATTGAGTAAGAATTAGAGGATTTAACGATCCTGACGAGGCCGGTTATTATATTTAAGGATGACTGGACCGTATTATTCGAAATAACGTATTATAATTTTGAGTTTTAGAGCTAAACAAATAAACGATTATGGATAAAGTCGGTCTATTATAAAAGTGAACTTAAACTTAAAGTTGCCATAAAAAAGAATCGTCAATTTTGCTGAGATACTTCAAAATATGGTTTAATCAAAATTTTTATTTGATATTGAAAGTCTTATAACCGATTATTGCGAGTTTTATCAGAGCACATTTATTATAATAACTTCGTGGTACAATTTCAACATATCTCAATAACTGAACGTACCATAGATTACATACAAACAAATTTTATCAATAACTTCGTCAATATTTTCAAACTAATATACTAAAATATAGCGTAGAATATGAGAAAAGCGAAAAACATCTTATTGTTTAAAATAAAAATGTCTTAACGTTATATAAAAACAATAATATACTTAAAATCCATAGGATATTTGACGCGAAAGAATTATTAAAGTTTAGCGAAAAAATTCATCGCATCTATATTTTAAAACGATTCTTCGTCTTTGAAGTTCATTAATATAATCGTTTGTGTTTTTATTTGTATTAAACGAAATCGGTTACTACGGATATAACACAATTTGCTGATTGACCTAACATATAAAGTCATTGGTGAATAACGATAATATTCGGGGTAACCGGTTAAAATGTACTTACCGTATGAGCAATGATTATTACCGACGACGAGTAGCAACCGCGTAAATAATTTTCACGTTGATAAGAAAAACTGAATAGTATTTTGCTTATCAATTGTGTTGATCCATTGAGATTTTCCGACGCTTAAGATAGCGTAATAATTAACTACGAATTTCGTGTTTTTTCGAAAAAGAAGTTTTCAACACGTGTCTCGGATTAAATCGTCGTCAAATATCAATATAACTTTGATATAAAATAATAGGTTCGTTCCAGATATTCGCAACGTATTTGTTATTAAAAAACAGCTCCGTTATAAATATCTTCGAACGCATAAATCTCGGAGAAACGAGTTTGAGTATTTGAAAGGCGATATCATTTTTTGGTTATCCAAAAGTCGATTAAAGCGATCACGACTTTTAAAACATTAATTTCTATTTGACAATGTAAAGTATTCAAAATATTCACGAGTTTTTAATTAAACGAATTATTTTAAAGATTATTTACACACAACATCTTCGCCTATTGAGCGAACAACGTTATTTTTATTCATTTTTTCATTTTAGGTTTATCGTATTTCGTCGTTTATTCTAATTAAATTATTTAGTGAAAAAATCCAAGAAAATTACTACAAAAATCATTTAGAGTTTGGTTTCGAGATAAAAGAAACATACAAATTATGTTCTTTCGACAAAATGCTATACGTTATTGTATGAGCGTCTCGAGCCAGCCAACTTTAAGTTGATCGAAAATATTATCTCGACGTTATTAATTATAATTTATACGCCATAAATACGCTAATAATATGACGTTGATTATTCGTTTCAAACAAATATACGAAAACTGTTCCGAATTAAACGTTTAATAATATACTATATGGTCAACGCGTGTAATACTATTAACGTAATAAAATAATAACGTTTCTCGGAATAACTAAATTATCGCTTTCAATTAAGATTTATCGGTCGAGTCCGGTTGGCCATAAAATGTAAACAGTCGTCTCCGTTTTCCGTGAAATAAAAATTGGTTCTCGCCAAAGTGTAGTAAACCATTGTTACTACCCGTGTCAATTATTTATTAAAAAATAATGCTGGACGCGGAGCGGAAGGAATAACATCCGGCACGTTAGGCGTTTACTAATAATAACAACGATACGTATTATAACCCTAAAAACGCGCGTTTCGGCCGAACGTTATTCGGGATAAATTTTATTTGGGGATTCGACTCCGAAGCGAACGTTGAACGGTAAATGTGGACGACGAAACGCGGTTTCTTACTTACTTCACATACAAGAGGAGTCCCGTCGTTAATGGCCGTATCCGTATATCGCGCGCGATAATAATTATAAGTACGACGCACAATTTCCGATAATAATCGCGTTGGACGTTATAAATATGCAAATGCGTCGAAAAGCGTGCACTCTGTAATGTCGAGTCGAGTCCCGTAACGAGCGAGAGACGTACTTACCTTACCGCCTCGTCGCAGTGTCGCTAATATTCCGCTCGCCGCCAAGTACCCGTGGCGCGGTATTATTTGAACCGAGCGGGCACACGCACTTACTAGACGAACCGAACCACCACGGTTATTGTGAATTAAGCGATCGCGGGGTGGGGGGCTGACGGAGTTACACCGCCATTGTGTTTGAGTGTCTCCGATGATTGCGAATCGCTCATTCTCCGCCTCCCTCTTTCCAAAAAAAAAAAAAAAAACAACCCGCTCGAAACCGCCACAACTGTTCACCGAACGTTTTGCGTTCCGTACGAGACACAATACGTGGCGTCGTTTGAATAGTACGGACGCTCGTAACCGAACTAGCTTGTTTCGCGAAATGTCCCCGGGGCCCCGCGCACTTTTCCACGCCGAAACGGTACCGTCGCGACCAATTGCGGCCGTTTATTGTGGCCGTTGCGCTGGCGGCTGTCCGCCCGGTTCGAAACCCGAGAGCGACGTTTTATGGATCGAAATCGTATATCGGCCGACGTGCAATTACGGATTGTTTCTCGAGCTACATTGGAATACGCGACGACTGTTCTTCGCCGAGGCTCCGGAACGTAATGTTACGACGGTTAATTTCGTCTACGCGCCACCATTACGAATTCCGCGGATTATCGCGACCATACGCGGACAATGCCTAGCCGAAAACCATCCAGCGATGTACAGTTAGGTCGGGCAACAACTTGGGTGCCACGGAATACCTCGAAATATGTTCGATTTATTGTACGTACGTACGAATATTTGGTTTTATGTATTAAAATCGTCGGTCACAGACTTTCGACGACATCTTTGGCGTCGATGGCGGGGAAAAATGGCGAACTAGATACGGTAACCTTTCGACTCGATATGTTTTTCGGACGTAGCTTTCTTTCGACGAAATTCCAATCGTACCGTATTAAAGTATTCGATTTCGAAACTTTTTCGTTTTTCACGTCAATTTTTCACTTTATCGACGCGCAGTTTTTCTCTTCCGATCTATTTTAAGAAATACTTATCGATTTTTACGTTTAAAAATATTTTCCACGTATAGACTTTATAGACGTATTTCATTAATGTCTATTAACATTGTTTTCCCGGATATTATATTTTAGGTAGTTTATTAATTATTTGACGCGACTCGTATAACTGTTGGGGCTATAAAATGTCGGAAATCAACAAAATTGTTTAAAACTTTTTAAATATAAAATAGTAAACAAAAATTCGTTTCTGAATTTTATATAGAAATAAAAACTTTGATTAAACTATTTAGTTATATAAGAATTTTATTGTAATCGATTCACATTTTCATAAACCTTTTCATGGCTCAAAAACGCGTAAATAAAAGGTAATATAATATAGAAACGTTAAATTATATCGTAAAAAATACACTAAACACGTATTGAAATAATATATTAAAGTAAATAATTTAGCCAAAGTTACTGGTTTGGCTGTTATTTATGATATGTACTGACTATCAGCTACGAACATTATTATCATTGTATAATTTTCTTCGTAAACTTATATCAATATTGGAATACGGAATCGGAAAAATGAGACGAATAAATACGCGTAAAACACCGACGCCGAATGAAAATGTTTACTTCTAAGAAATATTTACAAAGTGTCGACTAGAAATATAACTAACGGAGGATGGGGAATCGGGTATTTACAAAAGACGACGAAAGCAAGCTATGAAATAATAGACTTCATATACGCGTTTACAAATAGCGTAGACCGTAGCGGACGATTACGTTTATCGTACGGTTATTGAGTAAGTCGTTCAGTTGCCCGTATGCGGGGGAAAAAAAAACGAATAAAACGACGCCACTGATTTGGTGGTATGATTGTCGTCGAACGTTCGAAAATACGCGTAGTTTTCGTTATGTTTTACACCGAATTTCAAACGTTCGCCGTGTGTATGGTCCGTTTCTGTTATACACGTGACCAATCGCGGAACCGATAATGATAACGATTATGCGATTACGCGTAGCGGCCGTAATAACGGCGCCCGAAATATATTATCGCAGGGACAGAGCGTTCTTTTTGTTAAGAATTGCCTAAAAGAAATTGCTTCGAACGAAACGTGAGCGGTACATGATCATCGTAGACAATTGTCGAAAACTCGGAACACGTCCGTTTTCATGCGCCACGTAACGCCGAGTGTTCCTTTAAAACCCGCAACGGGTAGCGCGACCAAACCACGCGTCGTATCGTCCGTTAGCGTATTGTTCATTCGTGTGTGTATTAGGCCCGCCGCTGGCCGGCACGAATACCGAAATAGCAGATGGCTCCGGGTCGACTCACCGACGTCAAACCTAGTCGGTACCACGGGAACGGGAAGCCACACTGTTTCGCTGGAGTTGGACACAGTTCCTCCCCCTCCCCCTACTCTGCAATGCAAAAGAACCTACTTTGGGCTGAAACGCGGAGTCCATGGGGACAGGTGCTTATATAGTAGAATCCCGGACACGATGAGGGACCGGGGCCCAAACGACGGTCGTCGTCCCGGTTCAATAACGGGCTTTTCGTAGTCCGGCGTCGATGGTCCGTCCAAACGACCCGCGACGTAAGACTCGCGTGCGACGGCGTCCCTTGAGCAAGCACCCTAGTGCTAAGAGAAATTACGATTAGGAATGGCTCAGGTCATCAAAATTTAGGACTCATCCCGTGTTCATTTTTGTGTTTCACTCCAGGGCCCCCCTGCCCCCAATGGTAGTAAATCACGCCGGCTGATTCCGTTGATTATCGAAGGGGATAATTTCGTCGGCGTCGGTTTTCCCTACATTGTTCATTGTCCGTACACGGTCTGGACGGCCGCCGTTCGTGGTTTAATGTACAAATGGTATCGAGGGCACGCGTAAATAAATTTTTTTTAATCTATCGAACTGCGATTCGCTCGACACATTCGCGGATTATTTATATTTTACTAAAGCTGTTTAAAGCGATCGAAGTACTATTCCCGATAAGATAATAATAATAGTTGATATTCGTAAAAGAGTATTTTCGACGAAAAATATTTGAATAACGTATTTTTGCCTACGTTTTTGTGACGAAAACTCCGATTTAGAATTCCGTATTTAAAAAATGTTTATTAATGGATATTACGTATCGGAACAACGGTTTATTTACTCTTTTTAATCATTCGCCGTTTATTTCTTTATTTGATAAAAATACTAACGGTATTTGCCATTAGTGATTAACAATTTGTAATAAACTTAAATTTAAATCTTCGTCGTTTTATAACATATTAATATTATATAGTTTTCAATAAATTTTGATCACTTGACTTTTAAATATTACACTTTTTATATAATGTTATCATGAAATCAAACGTGACGTATAGAAATTCTAAAGATAATCTACGTCCGCAAAATTATCGAACTTTTAGTTTTCGTATGTTTAGACGAAATTGTCTCTGAACGCCATATTTCTATAAGGATTTTGTGTAAGTATCAATATAATTTTTAACCGCAACAGCGATTGATTACCGATTATATTGTTTCGAAACGGTATTTTTAGATAATAATTTGTTCCGTTATGTGAAATTTAATTTCGAAATGTTTTATTAAAAGAATCTCACGGGATAAATAATTCAAAATAACACACATATCCCATAATGCACGATTTCATTCTACGTATATTGAAATACGTCGAATTTTCTCTTCACTCTTGATACGGTTTTTGTAAATATCTACAAGTGGTCGTTTCATTGAATAATCGTGTTTAAATAGCGTGTAAATATTAATCGTTATAACCTATTGATATTTGCTTTGGCCAACTGTGAATATTTATTTTAGCGCCAGCTTATATTCGCCTATTAAATAAGCGTTTCAATACAAATGTAACGCGTGTCGTACTAAGTTGACCAAACATTTTTGTACGAGATATTTCTTTGTGATATCACAACACTTCGGCATTATAAGCTTCACTCGAGATTAAAAAGTTCAGGTGTTCTAATCAATATTAATGAAACGTTGATTAATAGGCAATTAGCCGTAATTTATAGACGGAATTAGTTTTCGTCCGATTTTCATTTTAATAAACGAACCCCGCGGCTTTTTTCGAATATTCGCGGATTATGTTATCACGTTTGAATTAAAAATGTAAGCCGACAAAAAAGCATTTTTTGCTCGTTCGGATAATCGATACGCCGATATACTTCCGTATTCGTAACGGTAGATGCGATTGATTTATTTTCATTGCACGTTATATGGAATTATAAATCGACCACAATTCGCGAATCCGTATTATATGTGCGATGAAAATTGAAACCGAATAAACTACGAATTATTTGGATTAGATTCAAAAAAAATATTGATAATCCGGTAGTTATGTCCTATTTAAATATTATTGGATCGAACGACGCGTTTGACGTAAAACGTCAAAATCATTGTCATACGAGCCTAAAATACTGATTCGTTTATAAACAACGGTCAATCATCGAAACGTAATTCACGTTTAAAATATCGGTACGAATAAAACGCTTTAAAAAAATGATTTATTTGCCAAAAATTAGACGGGTGTTTTTTTTAAACTACAAATAAAACATATTTTAATATTAAGAACAAATTCGATACCAAAATGACTCATAAATCTTAATGTGTTTTCGTCCTCGAGGTTTTCTAAATATAGAACACACCTGTGAACGTCCGAACGAGTGTTTTTACGTAACGTTTTTGTTCGGCGTTAGTAAGACAATGTGTGAAACAAGGAAAACGATCGTCGCGACATATTGTTGAAAATAGTCTTGTTGAAATTTCGATTTTCACGGAAATAGAATAACCGCGTTATTATTCGGGGGTGTTGATATTTTGTTTCCTAATAATTGTACGCTCGTTCGTGTTGTGAACTTATGGTACAAAATTTAAAGTACGTGAAACGTTTTTAAGTTGAATCGACAAAATTACTCGAAGCGTACACTACGAGTCGGATAGTAAAATAACTTTCCTTATTCGTTAGTCCGGAATAATTCCTCGATGAATTCAACATACGCAGAGCACTCGATTGCAACGTACGGATCGCGTAAGTGCAAAAAAATAATCGAACACATAGAAGTATAAATATGACGAAAATATTGATTTGTTGTATCGCGTGAAACGATCCTTGTTTTTCGTCAACAAATCTATTATGGTAAGAACGTTATTTAGTCGGAACGAAATTTAGTACTCTTTATTGTCGAAAGCGATGACGTACACATTTACTTCGAAAACTGATCGTATTATTGCAACCGACGATTAACGTGTAAAATGTTATTGTTAAAAACAAACGAAAATAAATATAGTGGCGAAATCATGGCCGTTCAATTTCGGATCGACGATTATTCGGGACATATTTAAATTATTTCGTGCTTCCTTCGCGGAAAATGAAAAAAGAAATTTACGAAAAATTCGTTTTGTATACCTGCGTCGTAATATATGTTCGTGTTTTTGTATATTTAAATCTATATATATATATATATATATATA